>JBCJKE010104885.1:0-11082 GCA_039654525.1 Melibe bucephala
CCCCCCCCTTTTTCTAAAAAACCACCACCAACAAAAAAAAAAACAAAAAAAAAACAACAACTCCAAAACAAAAGAAAAACAACACAACTTTAATGTAAATGAGATCCAAATCACAACCATAAAAATCTTTTATTAAGCATGTTGTAGATTTTTAGACACTAAGAATGTTTTTAATAGTAGGCTGAAAGGGGGAGGGACATCACACACTGGACTTTTCTTCTGGTTTCAAAACCGTAGAGCAAAGCCAGATACCCAGATAATTTGATAAACTTTACCTCTTTATTGGTGCGGCGGTAAAGGCGGGGTATATCATTGACTTGAAGAAGAAAACCACTACACCTCTTGACAACATCTTCTGTGACGAGGCTCCAGAACTCAGGTCGGCATTCACAGACCAGTTTCATTCCGTCATTCAACGCATCTTGTCACAGATTTGGAAAGAAAGACAGAAAAATATTATTATATGGGCCAAGAACTTTCAATGCTCTCTGCCACTCTATTTTTTTTTTTAAATCCCCAAATTTGTAGATATATCTATTGTAAGTAAGCACTAAGCAGTAATTAAAGTGGCTTAGAATTAGGTCTGGACAATTTTAATCGATCACATTTACACAATTTAAATTGTGTATTTTTTTACGTAACACACAGACACAACACATATTCTTGATAGCCACAAAGCTAACGATGCACAAAGCGGCACAAAGTAGGGCTAAGTGATTCCAACCGTCCTTCAGAATTGGCGATCCAACGAATCTAAGGCATTAGAATTGACAGAACCGATTCCGAATCCAATTTTGACCTTGCAAAAGTTGAGTGGGCGTGACTGTGGTAGATGTAATGTGTGTGTGTGTGTGTGTTATGTGTGTGTGTCAGCATTGAGGCGGGGAAGACTTCAAGGCGGTGGTACATGTGTGCATATAGGTGTGTGTGTATGTATGTGTGTATGTACATATGTTAAACGGCAAAGGGGAGGGGGGGGGGATGCCATAGGGAAAGGGTGGGGACGGAGGGGTGGGGAGTTGTTTCCTTTGGAATTGGGAATAACGAGAGCTGGGTAATAACGACAATTTTCGTTTGGAAAGGGGGGTTCTCACTATAACAGAGTTCCACTGTACTTTGAATCAACAATATGTAGTTGAACAATAGATATGGGTGGTAATTAAATCAATTCAGTAGATGTCAAAGACAGCCTATAATCAACCTTTTCTAACACTGCAGGCGATGCTGCCCAAGTGCATGCTTTTCTGCTCTGACTGAAATTTCACCGTAAAAAAGACCCCTATCATTAAGTACACAGTGGCTTGGCCTAACTTCGTACAAAGGAATGCTCAATCACTCCTTTTTCCTGAAATCCAAGTAACAGGCCTTGTAAAACCGTGATTGCTAAAATTAAGCGACACAACTCCAAAAAGATGCTACTGTGCCTGTAAAATTAGGGTGACAAGTTGGATTCCACCCAAGTACACGCTTGATTTTGTTGCCAAACACCATGCACATAGGTGATGTTTACTGGTAATAGGGAATTTTTAAACAAGTTTGAAATGGGGCCATGACCACTATTATTTGCATACAATCTGAAAGAATCATATAAAGATTATGAATGCACTTGTTTGTGCATCACAGCTGAAAATCAACATTGCAAGTCACTTTGAACCCCATGATGACTTAAATGGTGACTTTCTTGTGTCTTGTTGATCATTGTTCTAAATATTGAGATGACAACTTCAATGTCATTGACAATTTTACAACTTAAAATTGATACAGTCAGCAAGGGTAAAGACACCAACCTCTTGTGCTTTGTATTTCATCAAATCCTAGCGTGACAAGGTGAGGATGAATAAGTGACTCAAAGAGGTCGGGAATCTGGAATTTCAAAATAAAAAAGGTACAGCTGATTTCAGGAGATAAAATCAAACTTTTTAAAGAGCTTGGCATTAAAACAAATCGGGAACTATCTGTAAGCTAGTATTTATACTAGTATGATGGACTCATGGGTGGTGGTATAGAGAAGTTGGACCATAAATAAATGCAATAAAGTTTTAAAATTTTCAATTTTAAGCATATTGTGGCATATACAGAAAATCTGAAGTGAAAAGACAACAACAAACAATTCAATTGTAAACAGATACTAAATGCAAACGTAAAGACATCAACAGTGTTACAGTCACTTGAAAAATATAAGTGTACATCAAATATTACTGTTATAAACAAACAACCATGAAAAAACAACAATAAAACAGAGCAAAAAAAAAACAACAACAACAACAAACAAAACAAAAACAAGACCACCACGTATAATATATAATCCCCCACACCCAAGAAAAAGAAACCCTATAAAAAAGTAAAAACAAATCCCCTCCCCATTCCTCTCTTCCAAGGGAAAAAACAAAACAAAAACCCCCAACAAAAAACAAAACAAAATGATAATATAACCCTACAAATCCCCATACACCACCAAGACAAAGTAATCATCAAACATCCTTGTCAATCAAAAGCTACTATTAAGCCATTTGAAAAGCAAGAACTCTGACCTTACTCTCCAGCAAATCTAAATCTGCTAATAGGGACACCATCTGGCCAATGGTGACAGGACTTTGACTTGGCCGTGGAGTCTCTTTGGGTTTGGGAGAAGCAGATCTTGGCCGCACATCCCCTTGTCCTAATTCAGATGAACTGTGATGAGATGACATCTGGGGTTTCTCAGGCGTTGATGGTCGTGCCTTTCCATTCTCGTTGTTGGAAGCTTGCTTTGATGCAACCTTGATATGAGGCAAATATTTTAGGTCTTTCCATTTTAAATTCTTTTCAGTAATGACAAATTATTCATGTCATCAAGCATATTTCTTTGAAAATACCATATGCATCATAATATCAGGATGATGAATTAACATGCTGCATTCTTTTTAAAATATCACAACATCAAAAGACCCCACACAATTTTAGATACATAAAATGAAAAGGTATCATCTCTTTGTAGAAAACTTGCAAGTATATGCCCATTAAGGCAAACAAAAAATACATAAATTTATATTTTAATATATTTATATTTAAGTTGCAACACACTAGTTTTGCTTAGTAATGGTACATTGTTTCTATTATGATCAATTTTATGCTTTAAAAAACATAAATTACTAAGCAAAACTAGTGTGTTGCAACTTACTTCTTGTAACAGTAAAAGAATGCAAGATGTTAATTCACTGTCCTAATTTTATGCTGCACATGGAAAAAATATATGATGATAATATTACATTATTAAAGAAACAAGAGAAAGATATATTTCAATGATCGAAAATCTATGGCTCATTTAAAACATATCTTATATATAATAGTAGAGCGAAAACTCTTTGAATGAATACAATTGATAAATAGATGCAAAGAAGAAAAAAATTACCTCCTCCTGCAAAACCTCATCTAGCCATGACTTAAAGCGAGCAAGCATCTGAAGGTTAAGCTTGAAGAGCTTGTGGCAGAGAGAATGTAGGTAGACTTTGTCATTCCAACATGTCATTAAACTTTTCCATAAAGATGAAGTGCACATCAGCCTAAATTCACTCCCATCTGTTAAAAATGTAATAAAAAAAAAAGAAAAGATAAGAACATTTTCAAACAATACTTTCCTATATGGATTAGAATTGAACAATGTTTTGAAAATGGTCTAAAAATCTAACTTGGAATAAATATAAATTATGATGAAGCGCAGTTCTCATTAATGAGAAATGGACTGCCACAACCTAAGATATTATATGGGCTATTAAAATTCCCATACTTACTCCCATTACACGTAACCTTTTATTTCTGATTTAGTTGCCTAACATCACGCCACCGGGCACTCAACTTCTTCATAATACCATATTACTGTATAAATTTGTTCCTGTCTGATCTGTCAAGTCTGCCAAATATCCCACTTCAGGGATACATAAGTAAGAAACAGATCATTGTTGAGTTGTCAATTTTTGTTTCAAAGATCACTTGAAGTCATTTAAAATTGAAGTGAGAGTCCTTATTCATTCATAGAAATCAGACATACGGCAACCACAACCTTATGGGCAGGTCTGTACTTTGGTCATATTGAGATAATAAGCGTCATACTATTCACCCTAATAAAAGAATTTATTCATCACTGTATTGTTTAGCACGGTGTCAGAGTAAAAGGTTTGAAGCTTGTCACATAGTCAACGGCCTCTCAATAGAGTTTATGCACAACTCAATCAAAAGCAAAGTAATGCATGTATCTCATCCCACATTTTCAAAATTTGAGCTAGCACTGTGGTTGACAAATAAGTTTCAAACAATTTTCATTGGTTTACATGGCTGTTGAAAGGTAAGAATTTAAGTGGCATTCTTTGTTACAACCACCCTTGAACAATAGAAGATCCTTATTGGAGGATATGATTGGTTTTTTGATTAGATAACCAATGAGCTGAAAGTTTGACTAATCTAAAGGTCATGTTTGAATAACTGGTCAACAAGGGAGCTGACTGATATATGCATGCAAGAGTTATTTACCCAGTTGTCTGCCTAACATCTCACTATTTCCAGTTCTAATGGCAGCTTAAGTCTACTGCACAACAAAGAATACAATGATTCTGTATCACTTTGATTAGTTGTCTTATAAAGGAGACAAATTATTCAAGAGTCAAAATGTTAGGAAGAAACAGGAGAATTACATAATGTTGGTTACAAAGAAAAAGTCTAGTTGATTCAATAAATACATATTTATACAGGTAAGCAAGGGAAAGAAAATTTGAAAGTAGTCATAATAATGATGAAATGAAAACATATGATTATGTTAATAATAATAATAATAATAATAATAATAACAATGTCAATAATAAAGCTGTTGATGAAGGAGGTAATAGTAATGAAGATGTTGATAGCAACAAGCCTATTTGATCTGACTTTACAGTATTTAGTGCAGATTATGATATAATTATCTAATTATTATTATTATTAGAGGATAATAAAACTAAATAACAGACATCCAGACCTGTAGGAGCGTTAAAACCAGTGTTCAATGCCTGCTCAAATGATCCAGCAATGTCTTGAAACCTTCACATAGAGAAAAAGAAAATGCCCTTTAAGTTACACTTTAAAAAAACATGATTTAAATTGATACATGTACTTAAATATTGTTGCTGTCATAGTCTAACCCTTAACTTCGCTGAACGGCCATTTTTAACAGCCCCCGCCTCGCTGCCCAAGACAATGAGCACCGGTATCAAAGATCAGACCGCCCTTTGGCGTGTAGCCCACATGGTCTACAAAAGCACCATCCCATGTCTGAATATTTTTCTTTCATTGAATTCATGATTCGTTTACAAAAAAACCCTATTACTATCTTATAAATTCTCTTCTATAATAAATGATACATAAGATTTGCCCTTTTTATAATCCACACTGATTTATTTATGAGAAGCAAGCAATATAAATAGTTAATATACCTTATCTGGAAATAAACTGGCAAGCTCCAACGGCTAATAAGAGCTGTATAACTTGGATGTTGACGCAGGCGTTTCACACTTGCAAGAGATCCACACGCCTCTTCAATTCTACCTAAAAATTCCATACATGTGCTGTATTTCTGAAACAAAAAAACAAAACAAAACAAAAGTACAATAGAATATGAATCATTGTAGAAACTATACAGCAAATAAGAATCCACTATTTCCTAATTTACTGAGCATGAAGTTAATGAAAAAATATATTGGTGAACAATTGTATTGAAAATTGTGTATAATTAAAAAAAAAAAACAACAACAATTAAATGACTAAGCCTTTATACAATACTTTTAGTTTTCTCTCTGCATCTCAGAGATTCAGCATTTGGAGACCTTCATCTCAACAATAAATATCATATAATCATACATCAATGACATCAAAAAGGAAAGCTCCTGTTCTATGGAACAATTTCAGGAATATACACAAGTAGTCATTTTTTTAGGGAAAAGGGGAGGGGGAGGGTTATTTTGTCTTCTTTTTTTGTGTGTGTTAATATTGCTACAACAGCAATTTACAACAAAGACTTTGCAACGTGCTTGACACTTACACTATGAAATATATCAGGATTTCCTGGAGCAAATATGGAGGAGAGTCTAGTTTCAAGTCCATTGACTGCCTCAGGGAACACGGCATTGACCACAAAATCATAGCCCCGGACCACTTCTCCTCCACTTTGAAGAACCAGAAGTAGAGGAGTTTTGATGAAATATTTGAAAGTGCCAATGTTACAAAATGTTAAACATAGACACAAACAGGCAAATATACACACAATGTAAACAGCAAATAAAAAACAAAACAAAACACAAACCCCAAGTACTTATATAAGTCTTCTTAAGCAGAATGAATGGTTATTTTGAAAAGAAACATAAGAATTTTACTTAAATTAAGTGAAGCAGTTACCGAGAAATAGTTAATCATATTTCATTGATGATGAAAGAAAACATTTAGGTTTGAAACATTTATTCAAATTAAAAATATAAAATATTTCACATCCATCCAGACTGCAATTAAGAAATAAATATAAGTGCAAAAAAATTGAAACATACAGGTTTGTAAGACAAAACAAAGACAGCAAAAATGTGGGTTGTTAAATTCATAAATGGTCATGATCTATCATGTTAAAAATGGGAGAAAAAGGGAAAAGCTAGGTATATTTCGGGAAATCTTACAAGGATGAATGGAGGGGAAAAAAAGATTGTCTGGCAAAATTTGTCTACCATCTATTACACTAATTGATAAAGATGGGAAAAATAAAGACTATGCTCTCCGGTTTTATAAAACCAAATCAGGTTATTCAACTTTCACATACATACACACATATACATACACACACATAAAAGAACATAGGAAATGGCATAACTTTTACAGTTTATTCTCATTTAAAAGAAAATCAGGAGCCAAGGAAGGACAAATACATTTTTTTTTTAAGTGTTTAGAGGAAACATTTATTTTAAGTAAGTTTAAAAGTATGCAAATGTCGATAATAAGTATATCAAATATATTCTTTGATAGAACTCTTTTCACTATTCTTTTTCTCTTTGGCTTAAAGAGCTTTGCTAATAACCTTGATAATAAGGTGTGCATGTAATCCATTACAAGTACGGATATTATCAAATCTCAGCTATACAATTTTGTACCTTCCGCCTCTGGTGATATCATTGAGGAGACTACACTTCATGGGAATGAAGGCCAGGATTTCATCATACATGACAGCTGTGTCACTGCTGTGTTCTCTCAAAAAGTCTTCGTTGATGACCTAGCAAGGATAATTTATTAAATCATCAGTATAAAGTCAAAGTTTTAACTTAGGATCTGTAAATCATTAGAATGATGTCAAAGTTTTAACCTAGGATCAGTAAATCATTAGTATGAAGTCAAAGTTTTAACTTAGGATCAGTAAATCATTAGTATGAAGTCAAAGTTTTAACTTAAGATCAGTAAATCATTAGTATGAAGTCAAAGTTTTAACTTAGGATCAGTAAATCATTAGTATGAAGTCAAAGTTTTAACTTAGGATCAGTAAATCATTAGTATAAAGTCAAAGTTTTAACTTAGGATCAGTAAACCATTGGTACAATGTCAAAGTTTTAACTTAGGATCAGTTACAAAGTCGAAGTTTTGACTTAGGATCAGTAAGTCATTAGTATAAAGTTGAAGTTTTAACTTAAGATCAGTAAAACATTGGTACAATGTCAAAGTTTTAGCTTAGGATTGATACAAAAGAAAAAAAAAAGTGGTTACATCATTAACACAAATTCTGGACTCTCTTATTTTCAATGGTCATACAGTGAATTTATATGTTTTCCAAAAGATAAAACTTTTGAAGAAAAGTACTAAAACAGAAGAAATAAAAGAAGACTCATATATCAACTCCCCTTATCTTCTCTCTCTCGTTTTTTTGGTTGTAATACTGAATATATTTAAAGTATTAAAAGAAAATTCTCTCATCACTACAATGTCATTGCATACTGTACCTCTTCCATGTGGGGACGAACAACATGTTCCCTGAATAAATCTTCAGCATCCCGTGTCTTATCAATGAGTGCATAGGTGCGTAGGCATTGTCGCAACATTCCTGCGTTTCCAGAGTCTAGTCCTGACAAGAATGTTCCTTCCAAACTGTATTGTAATGTAGTGGTGATAGCAGCAATTCGCTGAAGAAGTTGAGTGAATATGAAGAAATTGTGCAGAACCATTAACATTTGAAAGAAAAGACTTGTGCTGAAAATTTTAACGTAACGTAAAGCATCATTTTGAAATATGAACAAAAACTTGAAGGTGGCTTACAAAGAATAAAAACAATGTTGAAGAATTAGACTAACGTTTCTTGTTGGTTAGGTTGTTTTAGCTTTTAAGTTTGGTGAGTACTTTAAATTAAATCATTACTTTGACCACAGGTCAAATAGCTGCATATTGAATATTGAGGGAAAGATAGTCATGAGAAAGTGAATTTTTGAATCCCACAAATAAACAAGATATTGGACATAAAGTTTTTCCCTAACCTAAACTTGACAAGTCCCTTGAGTGCACATGAAGATGTGTTTTAGAAATGTAACTTCAAGATACTTACCAATGGGTCATAAAGCTTTCAAATAAAAATATTGGATTAACTTACCGGTTTCACTTTCTCAACCAATGGGTGCCCTTTACTACGAGTCACATAAAACTGCAGTTTGTTAAATTCTGTAGCAACACGTTCTATCAAAGGGCCTGTTAAGTCACTGAAAATATAAATCCGAGACAAGAAGTATAGGAAAACTTCTTAACATGGGCAGCATCCATTGTTAGAAAATAATTATTTAATGTCTTATATGCAAAGTGCAAGATAAAATCTGAGCAGGAAAAGTTCCTTTGAAATAAATCTTTTGAAAAAGAAAAAAAGAGAAGAGAAAAAAGTGCAAAATTTAATCATTATCAAACACACAAGAAAAGCACGTTATACTCCTTATGAATAAATCAAACCAGTCTTATTCATACAGACCTTGACACATTTGAAGGAGATATATTTTGTTGGATGCCAAGAAGTTTTTCTATTTTATCCACTGAATTGTTGATGTTGATGAGCCTGTGAAGAACAGCCTGAAAAGAAAGATGTTGAAATAACTGATACCTGACATATAGTCCATTATTACTTTTGACTTAACACAATGAAGAGTATATTGAATTAATTTTTGTAAAAAATGAGAATGGGGCAGAAAAAAATCCTGATCCATGCTGGAATGGTTGATAATCTATTATTAAACAAATATAAAAAAATAATAGACTACAGATAGGCTATTGTTTTAGTGGCAATAACATTCCAGTAAAAAATTCAAAAGCAGGGAATCAATCTAACTGTATCCTCTATGACTGAGTAAGGGAGGGAGAGGGAGAGAGATAGAGAAAGAGAGAGCAACCTACTATCAATAAACAAACCACAACCCATGACAAACTGCTTAACCAGGAAATGAAATTAAAGTCTAGAACACAAATCGTACCAAAAAAAAAAACAAAACCCCAAAAAAACCACCAAAACCAAAAACAAAAAAACACAAACCTTCTTCCGTTGTATTTCCAACTGTTGCTGAATCTTTCCTTGTACAGCTTGAATTGCTTGGTTCATGGCAGTTTGAACACTCTTGGGACAGAAAGGAAACAATTAAATATACACAAGATACTGATAATACCAAAATTAATAATAATAATAATAATAATAATAATAACAAGAACAACATTTAAAATATAAAATGTTCTTAATTGCTTTATAATTTTAAATGATATAATAACAAAATGGATGACAGTTTTTGTTTGGTTTTTTTGGGTTTTTTTTTATTAATTGTGAGGATGGCATATAGGCATACACATTTAATGCACAAATTATAATAGCAGCCAACCAATGATGACTTTAACAAAAAATGATTTCTTTTTCTTCCTCTTCCACTGTAAAGAAAGAAGAAAGAACAACAAAAGTAACAAACCATAACTTCCTCCTTCAGCTGTCCAAGGGGAGTGGTGAGATTAGTAATTGCTTTATCCATGCCAACCTGAAATAAGAAACACAAAAAATAAAATACAGTAGTCAATAGTCTCTGCCTTATAGCCTATTCTTCAGGTGACACAGAAAATGTGGTTGTGGGTTCGAGCCCCAGTGGATACGCTGTGTTTTTAAATCCTCGGGCAAGGTTTTTAACATAGATTGCCTACGTTTGCGGTGCTGCTCTTGCGACTGACGCTCGGTTCTCAGTTAAAAACCAAAAGATAATTTCCCTTCTGGGATTAATAGAGTGGAATTTTATTTATTTATTTTTCTTATTTAGGCGGAGTGGGTTTTAAGATGTGTCAAGCAAGCAGGGTAGCACAGTATATGAATTTACATATTTTTTTGTAATTGAATGTAAAGTTCATGTAAATTAATCACTGAACACCCTTTGTGTAGATCGTCCAGTGATAAACTGAATGATGATTGACTGCAAAAATGACCAATCAATAGTCTACAGTTACAAGTCATTTGAGTGTACCTCTTTGCCCCTCCCACTTATTACTGACTGTGTCATCTATGAGATAATCTTTTAAATCTTATGCTACACTAAACATTGCCAAATGACTATTCAACCTCACTATTCATGAGAGGGTGGCTTTATTCCTTTGTTCACCATGGCAGGGCAGGGCCTATGCTATGATTTGGCTGACCAGATGATGAAGTTGTGATATGGAGTCTATTGTGTGACAAATTAGTTTGAATATCATTGCCTTTGTGAAAAATGTACTTCCATAAAAATCTCTCCAATTTTCTTGAAATCACAAGAATTAAAGTACTTGGAAACACCGACTTAAGCATGAAGTCATGATGGAGAGTGAAAATGTCTTATATTATGTAGCTACTGCCCCTTCTTGACAAGCCAAATACATATTATATACCTGGGGCATTTGAGAGCTTACAGTGACAGAGAATCAGTGTTGGGAAACAAAAATCAAAATGATACACATTATTTGCACCTACTAGTATTATATGTCATGATATTATAACTGAATGTGATTGAAGTGTCAATGAATTTAAATAAAGCATGTTACGCTGCTGGAAAGAATCAATAGTGGTAGTCGCAG
>JBCJKE010104996.1:0-11081 GCA_039654525.1 Melibe bucephala
AAAACAAAAACCCAAAACAAAAAACCAAAAACCTATTAACTAATAAGGTGAACATTATAAAAAAAACAACAACAACAACAAATCCTTGATTAACCAACAAAATTATCATACATCATGTTTATTTGGAGTCTTATTTCCCCTTATTTTATGGGGTAATATGACCCACCTCCTCTGGCCAGATACAAAGGAATATTATATTGAACAAGTGTCACTCTCAATTATTATTATAAAGGTAATGTGAAAAAAGAATAAAAGAAAAATTAGAGAAAGAATTTCAGGAAACAACCGATACTTGGTCAACTTATAAATCAAAGGCATCAACACGAGAGAATTGAACAAAATCTCCATCCTCCATACTGTACAAAGACAAAACCCCAGCCAAACTAAAAACAAAACAAGAAAAACAAGTAACAAAACAAAATAATAAAAAACAAACAAAATACAAAGTCAAAGAGCATTTCAAAATACAGAATGCCATTTCCCAGTCGACAATGTTTGAAACAGTTTAAGTTCATAACATTATAACCAAAACCGTGCTCAACTTTTCCTATTCTTCTTCTTCGGACTAGAAGTAACATCAATCTCCAACAAAGGCTTTGTATCATCCTGAAGATTCATTAACTGTATTTTCATCTTTTTTCAAAATTGTAAGCCTACAACTGCAATTCATTAGAGTAGAGGCTCTATAGTAATCCATACAAACATTGTTTGATGATCTTTCATCTTCCGGGGATAAACATCAGAGTCTGTCCAATGAATATTTTTTATACATAAGCTTGCATGATTGACAAGGCAAAAACAATATTGTGCACATATTTATATAGAGATACAAAGTTTTATACAGTCCACATACAAACAGCCATCTTGAATTCACAAAGGCAGAGAAGCAAAACAATATTCCAGGATAAATATATTACCATTATACGCCTGCATGAAATAAAACATTAAATGTATAAAAATTAAATTTTCAGAAAAGCCTAAAAAGCATACCAAATGTGAAAACAAACAAACCAAAAAAAACCCTGGAATCTTGGTGTAATGTTGGCCTACCAGGGTATACTTGGCTAGAAATTATGTTTCTCCAGATCCAAAGTCCCTCACTTAGATTTTCTTCATAGATCATCTCATCCACGGTGTATTTTGCTGGAACGTACTTTTGGATGTAACAGACAATTTCAGGGCACCATTTCAGATAAAATTCCTCTTCAACAACCGTAAAAAATCCAGCCTTTTCCGCAATTATTTTGGTTCACGTGGCCTACAATATGAATTAAATATTGATTAAAAAATTTTCCAACAGTTTCAGTCTGGATAGAAAAGAGGACTATCTAATTTAATACTTTAAAAACATATCTCTGACTAGGCATTATTTTTACATCTCATGTCTAAAAATCATTGCTTATAAATTATAACTACAATATGGATGTGTGTGCATCATATCTTTACCATAAACAAATGATATTTTCCCCTATAGCCTAAAATGATATTAATATTATAATTGTATTAGCAGTACGGTAGTAGTTGTAATAATAATAATAATAATAATAATAATAATAATAATGATAATAATAATAATAATAACACCATAATAATAACAACACAACAAATGTTATGATTTGTCAAGACATGTGTTGCACTTGTAGCAAAATTTTCATGTCGGGCAATCTTTGGATGTATGTGTAAAGAGTGAAAGAGAGGCATTTTTTAAGTGTACGGGAAAACAGCAGTCAACATGATTTTTATAACCAACATCATTAACATTAAAATGCAAAACATGACAAATTCACATTAAAAAGATTGATTTGGAACATTTAGAGGGCATGATACCGACAAGCATCAAGCAATTTTTAAGTGGGAATCAACGCCAGACCGACGAAACTGGTTGCATCATTGTGTGTACATCATCATACCATTTTCATGGTAATAACAACAACTTTTGAACAATCTCATGCATGTACCGTATACTATTACTTGTACTGGTATTAGTACACACACATATATATAATATATATATATATATATATCAATCATTATATCAAAAATTTCAGTTTCAGTTGTATCAGGAAAATGTATGACGACATAACAATTGTTGCAAAATCCAATGAAAGTCATTTAATTTTGTGCTGAAAAAAGAGCAAGGCGGTAGAGTAGTAAGTATAGAAACAAGACAACAATAAAATGACAGAGGAAGGCCAGTTGAATCTTGATCCGAACTTAAATTTAAAGGAAATGTGAAATATGTTTTGTTACGTGTCAAATAATTTCAATAATTTCTCTCTCTCTCTCTTTTGTTGTTGTTGTTCTAAGAAAATGAAAAAAAACAACAACCAACTTTTCATTTCCTGTGTGTTGACTTTTATACATTTATTCAAAATCAATTTAAATCAATAAAAGAAAGAAAATTAATTGTTCTTGAGGATAACCAGCAAAGAAATAAAAAATGTCCTTAACACTCTCTCAGGATTTTTATTTTATTACCATACCTAAAACCATTCTTATCAAATCAAAAGATATTTTGTTTTTTCCTAAATAAAGAATTTAGCCAGAAGTGTGTTTCTTAATACAAATATATAAGATAAATATCATGCATAAAAGCGACTTTCTGACAACCTTCAACACTGAAAAATGTCAATTTGTGGTGTAGAAGTAGAAATGCTTTCTCAGAATCTTCCAACCATTACCATGCCACAAAGGATGCATTTTAAACTAGTCAGTCAGATATATATTCAAACTCAATTTTAATACTAAATTTAATGTAGATTTATCTCTATGTCAATTGGACTGGCAGGTGTCCTCAACATTAATATTGATTGACAAAGCCACGTTAGAATAATATCATCAAAATATGTGAACACACATTAAGAGGACGACTGAGTGATAACATCCCAGCTCGTCCTATATCTCGGGACTCAAGGATCCGTAAGCAGTAATCGACAAAGCTGGAACACTATCAAACACAACTAACAGGGGACGGTCAGGGCGTCCTTTTCCTTCAAGAGATATGGAAGGCTCATAAAAATCAAGTCTTCATTGATGAAATTATACTCTTAATTACAGTAAATTACGATATTACAGCAAATGGTCGATATCATTGTCTTACCATAACTCATTTAAAAATAAAAAAGCGTAAAGGATTTGAGATTTACTACATGGTCTACAAATTTAAAACATGATCTCTCCCTTTTTATTTGGTCATGCATTTCTACTTTTTCGCACAAGAAATGCAATAAATTTACACCATATCGATCACTCAGCTCAAATATGTACGCATATTACATATCATGTATATAACTCGTAATATTAGGCAATTGGAATGTTCTTTATGGTGTGCTATTTAAAAAAAAACTATTGATGCATTTTAAATGTTGAAACAAATACATTTCCTAATGCTAAAATTTTCAAAGAGATTAAAATGTAATTTTTAATTATTACACTTACATCCCTGTGGTATCGCATTATAAAAATTAATGCAAATTTTACAGCCAAGAAAGTTAAGAGATACATATGTAGCAGCCGATCATCTTTTGATTTCTCTGACACTGAAGCTGGTTTTCTTTCTTTCTTTCTTTTTTTTTTTTTCACTTTAGATAATCATGGAAAATGTGCTAGGTGAAAAAGGACAAATTTAGGCCCTTTTCTCATCTTCAAGTATTAACTTACATCGCTATTTTCATTTTATATTTTACCTTTAGGCATAATTTAATCTCATCTTATTGGTTTATCACGCAACATTCAATATTCACTAGAAATTTAGTCTAGTGAGATGGGAAATAACAATCAATCATTTTCATGTGACAATATCATGGAACTTGCTTTAAAAATGAGGACAGTAAGAATTACCTCTAGGGCAAAATTCAAAAAAGAAAAGATTAAGGTCCTTGGATAAAAAAAAAAAAAGTTGATTGCCTGTTGCAGTACTGCAGGTAAAATTTGAACAATGAGAAACATGTATACCATGCAAAGTCTACTTCTTAAATCACAGTAAAAGTTTCCACTCTTTACTAAATAAACAAAACAAAACTAAACGACCAAATCTCAGTGGCACAACCCTTGAAGAACCATCTATCATATACGTTGAAAAATCAAACCATATGAGACCCCATGTCACCCCCCCCCCCCCCTCCAAAAATTATGAAAACAATTTGAGAAAAAAAAAGGAAAAAACAGAAAAAAAAACAGCAAAAAAAAAAAAACAACCCCCCCCCCAAAAAAAAAACACACAAAAAAACAACAAAACACAAAGCAAAACACAAAAAACAACAACAAAACAACAATCAAATACGCAGAGAAGAAAATAGATGAAAATTTTAAAGAAAATTAAACACTATCACAATGAAATAAATTGTACATTTAGAGTGGGGAAATAAATCTAGATTCTAGATCAATCTTGATCTGTTCAACAATAATATGACAAACAGAAACTAAAAAATATTACAATTTCTATGACAAGAACAAATTAAAAGGTGAAATATTGCCAATTATTATAATACACTTTTTTGTTTTTATATAGCCTACATTGAGACAGTTCAGCAAACATTTGAAATTGAAAGAAATAATTCACAGCTCAGACAATTAGTAATTTATGAGTAAGAATACATAAACTTCAAACGTACCTCTTCCACTTCCACATTCATAAGACAGCAATGTAGGCCTACCAGAATTTATGTTTCCGATCTAGAGAAAATTTTCCCTTCCACTTCCAGATGAAAACAAAATTGTCGTGCTTTTGCGATGTCTAATAGAAACATTATGGTGTAAATTGTAGAAATTTTTACTTCACTTCTTGTTGCTCTCTTTTAAAACTAGACAGAATGAATGTGCCGAAATTCGCCTTATATACCTCAGAACGGTTTGATCAACTCATCATGGAGATATCCAACAATTCTTGAGAAAATGGTGTTAGAAAGGAGACTAGCTGTGTGATTTAAATATTTTGGAAATCTTTTACTCTGAACAGGTATTAGGCCTACAATGTAATTTATTGTTATGATCATTTCTATTCTGTTCCTCACGTCGGCACTAACAAGTGAAGCATTCTTCTTTTATTAGGAAAAAAAAGTGTTGAAATAAGCCTGACCTTAATCTGACAGTTAGTGACAGATATTTTTTTATATTTAAGATTCGCTTTTTGGGTTAATGACCGCGATGACAGAATGCTCTATTCGGAGTTTGTCAGCTAATTTGATGACTAAGACAAACTCAACAAACAACTTGAATCTGTCAAGTGATGCTTCGAGGCCTACAACCATTTATGATAAAAATTCTAAAATGATTGCTAGTGGTAGTTGTCTACATGGCATGCTAGATAGACATCTGAACTTGATAATGAAATTTTATGTGATGCATTCATCCAAGGAAGTTATTAATTATTAACATTCCAATGAAAACTGTTGATCCCATAAATTTCCTGCGTGTAGGCTATGACATACTTTCAATTTTGTAGAGCTAAATTTAATTGCGAGCACTAACGCTGACAAAACACTTTTGTGTTGAAAGACTGGCTGATTCACTTATAACTTTTATACGTTGCATTGACAATCATTCATCAAAAGATGTGGAACAAAGAAAGAAAAGAAGATGATGAAAGTCGAGGAGAGTAGGGTACCTCTAAAAATTAATTTTATAATGTTCTCCCCATAATGCACACTCTTAATTTTTAATATAAAGAAAGACAGAGAAACTTTTCAAATTACTGTTCTTTTCTTCGTGGTCATGTACAGACACTTAAACTTAAAATTACACTAACACTGCTCAGAAAAAAACAACAAAAAACAAAAGTAAACAAAAACACGCTTAAGGAGTGTATGGAGAACTAACATTTAACAATTTTTTTTTAATTTTAACCTTAAAAAAAAAACAAAAAAAAACGAAGCATAGCATAGACGTCATGAAATCTTGGAAAGTAAGGAATACACACTAAATGTACACATAAAGAATGATAAACGTGTGATTCACAAGAAGACAAGATAAAAAAGTCCCAATAATATTGTTCAAAGAACATAATAGGTACGCAATCATTTCTAAACAAAAAGCCAATATTGTATATTATATTATATATATAATATATATATATAATGTGTTTCCTCATCAACAATTCATTTTATAAAACATGCTGTTTGACAGTCCAATTTTGGATGTAGGCCTGAAGGCTTTCCAAGTCATGTTCCGCTTGACCTCTCAGTCTCAGTTTCACTTTCCAGTAATATCATGTCCAACCGCAAAATAAAGCACGGATGGACACCCGCAGCCATTCATTGAAAATGAATATTAATCCAAATGTGGAAAAAAAAACGATCATTTTCATAAAATATTGCTTCAAAACAAGCATTATAATATAACAACAATAATCCAAGAATTTCCAGGAAGCAAGGGCAACTGTGGCTTTATCCTCGTGAGGATCATCAGCATTGAAGAGAGTGGAAAAATAGCATGATATAATCCAAAATGATTTTTTTTTTTGTATGAAAAACTATGAACATCATTTACAAAAAGAAGCAAGAAGCACATATACATATATTGTTGAGTAAAAACATATCTTGAATCATTATAAAAAAAAAGGCTCATGGACTATGAACATGAGTAACAACATTGCATGTCCAGAATGAGAGGAGAATCAATGTTTCATGGCTGAGATGATGGAGAGATATGACGGCGGAGACTAGGAGCATGGAGAAGGCCTAAAATGTGCCACATATAGGCTCCTTCAATGTGAAGGTTTCTTGCAGAGGCCGGATGAAGTGGAAATCATTTGCCTTACAGTAGGGACATATAATCATGCCACTATATCTACTGTAAAATTCCAAACCTTTTGACACATCAATCACAGCACGACGACAATGCTTGCAAGTGAGGCGCTTCTGACAACAGGGCAAGGCAGCAAAGATGTCAAAGGTGTACATGGTTCCAACGACGAAGGATGAACCGTTCCATTTCTTTTTACAGAAGCAGCAACTTGCTTGGCAGGCTCCTTCTAGACAACCAATGCACACAGCATTCAGAAACTGGATGCGACCTTCCCAGATGACTTGAACAACAAATTGATCGTATGCTAATGGGGAAAGAAACAGAGTTCCATCTACCAATGGGAAACGATCAAAGACTGGAAGCTGATTTTTGCATAGCACGCATCTCAGAGCAGTCATGCGGTTGCTGGTAAGACTGCTGAGGACGAAATCACGAGTTTCATCATCTTGTTGAACATCCTCTATATGAATGTTGTAAGCATTGCGTTTGCAAGGAGGGAGGATGTTGAAAGCGGAATAATCTTGACGATGTCGGAAAAATCCATGCTGGGCAACCTCGTTAATTTCTTTTCTCCCCTTAAAGAACATGTTGCTGTTGACGTTACCATTGACAGGTGAGGACGACAAAGGAGACATGGATCCAGCAGATCCTGGGAAACTACCACTGCTACTCCCTTGACTGCCAAGGCTCCCTGTACTGCTGACACTATTGGTACGCAGACGCAATGCGGGAGGTATCCCTCCATTGGATGTGACGACAGGAGATGTTGAGAAGGCAACTGTGGACAAAGAAGTGATTGCATTGTCCAGAATTTCTGTTTCTATTCCAGAGTCACTCTGATTTATACTGTTGTTTCTACTTCTGTTTTTACTGATCACTGCAACACCTTTGGTTGATCCATTGCTCACATTTTCTGACACACTTGAGCTAGGGTGGTTGTTGTTGCTGTTGTTGTTAACAGTGTTGTCACTACCTCGGCGCTTGTTAACAACAGCTGTGATAGGGCTACTGTTGTGAGTCGAGGCTGTGTCACTTTTCTTGTGCGTTGCATTATCCACAAAATTGTTGTTGACGTTGGCGGTTTGGTGGGGATGATTATCCAGTGGACCATTCGTCTGGTGGTGATTGTTGGTGTTATGGCCTCCCTTGTGATTGGTGCTCACCACAGGCATGGGCTTGTCATTCTTCTTCTTGTGTTTGCGGGCTTTTTTCAAATTGTCGTTAATTGGTGGTGGAATGAAATCCAGGTCCTTCCGAATGTGTCCCCTTCCGCATTTGCAATCACACGCTTTGTAGGCCAAATCGTAACCCTTCTTCGTCCATAGATTTTGAAGTCGTTGTTTTTCACTCCAACTTCGCGCACGGCCACAAGAACGCAAGAATGACAACACCGACTGCTCCCATTCCAAAAAACACTCTTTGTGCATCCAGTTACCTTCGTTACAGAAATCATTGTTGCATATAACTCTCACGGCATTCAGAGGTTCGTTCGGATCAATTGGATCATCCGAGCATCCAGAAGGCATGCAGCAATGCTGCAATCTGTTTTCAGCATTTTGACCATTCTGGTCATTTTGGCGTTCCATACGATGGCGTGGATTGTTTACACCATTGCAGTTTGTTACATTGTCGTTGTGTACATCATCGTGCGAATTTCGATGCCCTTTATGGTGCTTTGTGTTGGGCATGGTGAAAATATGTTACCTTCACGCACAGCAATCCACAATACGCTACAAAATTCAATGAAATAATCCAGTGACTGTATCTGCCGTCAAAACATGAGACCGGCACAACCCCGTACGAGATACACGAACGTGAAATGTTTTGATTCTACACTGAACTTGCTGGAGGTGTGTCAGCCGCGAAAGCTGTAGAGATGTAAACCTGGCCGTGATTGGTCGATTTTCCATTGTAGCATCTAGACTCGTCTTCCATTGGCCAGCGACGTGACCTTGTTAAGAGTTCACCCCCGTTGTTGATCTGCGGCCAAGGCTCACAGCCTGGCAGGCCGAGGGTTTGTGGTTTGTAGGTCGAGGTCGTTTCTTTTGCCGGCTTTGCTGGCTCGAGTGGCGAGGCGAGGCCCAGGTCAACTTCTCTACATACTACATGCCGGCCCAGCCTACCGAATTATTTTGAATCGTCCGGTGCGCTTGAATACTCGATAACGTGAATGTATGAAGGCAGAGCGAGTAAGCTTAGCTAAGTGTGCTGTAGGCACCTAGTATCTGGCTTTCATCATTTTAGGCATGTCTTACCTGGCTTTCTACTTTGCCGTCTGCAACGCGTGTTTTAAATGTAATATTAATATATAGAATAACATTTCTTCTTGATACATATATTGCTTTTATTGACAGACGGATCACGCGTGGCCTGGATCGGAATTTTGTTTTGATGGGTCTAGCATACACACACGGGACATCACAATTACATATTTATATATCTAGATCCATATTATGTTGTATCGTCCGTTGTATCGTAAGCCTACAACTACAAGGCTTGGTTCAGGTGTCGCTCTGTCCGATGTTGACTGCGGTCAGTCAAGGTAGTGAAATCTTATGTATTGGAGTATTACATTACACTTAGCCTAACTACTACAAGTAGTCTACCTGATGAGTTGAATGGAAACTAAAAATAGAAGCCTGTCGTGGCTACGTGGGCTGTGGCAGATTGGTAGTGGTAGTCGTGGGCCAGATCACGTATCGTAGTAGTAGGCCTAGTGTAAACTTTGCATAATATTAGCTATTCGCCGCACAATGTACTCGTACTGGGTTCGAGAATGAAAATGGTAACGATTTGTTTACATTGGAGACGTTGAGCAATGTAATGTTACTCTGCTTCTCACTGTGAGTCGTGCTGAACACCACGTACCACTTCATGTATGCATTGCGTCCAAGTCCAAGTCTAGTCGGTAGGCTCTCAAGCTGAATCCGTTAGGTCCAGGTTCGGATCCAGGCGACGGGTTCAACGTGAAGTTGACTAGTTGAGTTCGTGAAAGAAACAACAAGAACAAACTCGTTACTCATATTCACATAATTTATCTTCCCTCCCCACTCAGGTGTAAAACAAATATCCGACTACTTACTGTTTACAGTTTACAGGCGGTGGAAGATCTTATCGTCACTATGATAGAGTGATGCGCCTCGATGCTCCCGTAAAAACGGTTGTTGTTCTGTATATTCCTAGGGGAGTTGCGGGTTTATGGAGTAAAAGGCTTGTCAGGGAACACCTTATAAAACTTGCAGAACTCGATTTATTGGATTACGCTGCGGTATATAAGACAAAAATTAAGATTAACCCTTTCACTACTTACAGTGCCAATCGAAGATATATCGTCACGTGTACGATTAAAATACTTGACTGCCATAAGCTCATATTGTGCACGAGCATGATTTAACTCTTTGACTACAATTCGCCCATATATCGGGATGAGCACTTTCCGATATATGGGCGAATTGTAGTCATATAATATAATAGTTAAATCATGCTCAACGCAATTGATGTTTTGGCTTTTGGCACTAAAAGGGTTAAGAGTGCGGAGGGAGCAATAGTTTTATTGTATTTATTCGAACAGTTGAACAACAGGCTTCGCGATGAGTATGTTATAGATATATCCATATATTATGTAAACATGAATAAACATGTTTTGGTGTTAGTTCATGAGGTGACATTGTACTCTACTCAATTTCTTATCAGTTCCGGTACTTTTAATCTTAGCCTTAGTAGCGGTATACTTAATCGTGTCTTAATCTTAGTACCGGTACCCTTAATTGTAACCTTAGAACCGATACCCATAATCTCAGCCTTAGTACCAGTACCCGTAATCTTGTCTTAGTCTTAAGTACCGGCACCCTTAGTTTTAGCTTTAGTACCGGTACCCTTTAATCATAGCTTTAGTACCGATACCCGTAATCTTAGCCTTAGTACCGGTACCCTTAATCGTAGCCTTAGAACCGGTACCCTTTAATCATAGCTTTAGTACCGGTACCCTTTTTCTTCAAAATAGCTGACAAACTCAGGTGAGCTGAGTAGCATTCTTGTCAACGTGCCAAAAAGTACAAGTAGTTCTACACAGCTACAGGTACATGTATTTTGATTTTAAACCAGGTGAGTAATGCATTTGATCTCGTCCTTCATGATACCGGTACATGTATTTACTACAAGGTCAAGGTGAGGCATATGTGTGTTTGACACAACTCTCTGTCTCTGTCTCTGTCTCTATCTCTGTCTCTGTCTCTCTCTGTCTCTCTCTCTCTGTCTGTTTGTCTGTCTGTCTATCTGTCTCTCTCTCTCTCTCTCTCTCTCTCTCTCTCTCTCTCTCTCTCTCTCTCTCTCTCTCT
>JBCJKE010105218.1:0-11078 GCA_039654525.1 Melibe bucephala
ATATATCGCTTCCCATCACTGTTAATGATTCGAAAAATGGCAACAAATAATCCAACAGGTTATGGGCCTAGGTCCAACAGCCTCATCTTGGACGGCGATGAAAATAAATTCGATTTGTGGGAAGTGAAATTCTAAGCTTACTTACGCATCCAAAGCTAGTATGATATTTTAGAAGCCAATGACGGCGATGTCGATGAAACTAAAATGCAGATCTCTCTGCGGAACTAATTCAAGTTCTGGATGACATAAGCCTCTCACGAGTCATGACAGAAGCTAAAGATGATGGAAGAAAAGCCATGAACATTTAAGAGACCATTAAATGCCTGAAGGTAAGTCAAAGACTATCGCGTTATACACTGAGATTACTACCCTTTGTAAAGGTCAGGAAAGTGTGACGGACTACATAATCCGTGCAGAGACAGCTGCATTTTCTCTGCGCGATACAGGGGAACCCGTGAGTGATGGATTATTAATTGCCATTGTAGTCAAAGGGCTACCGACGGACTACACGCCGTTCACGACCGTCATCACCCAAAGTCCTACATCACTAAATTTCCAGGAATGTTATTCATTATTGCGATGCTAATTCCATGTCAGAAATACCATTAACTTATGTAAAGGCCACGTCTTTCCCAGAAGCTCACAAATGGCGTAATGCTATGGAGGAGGAAATGAAGGCTCTTGCGGAAAACGTAGTCCATCTACCTAAAGGCAGGAAAGCAATTAAGGGAAAATGGGTCTATGCTATCCACAAGTGATAAAAACAATAGTGATTTTTTTAAAGCTGGATTTGTAGCCAAGGGAATTGACTATGAAGAAACCTTCTCTCCAACCGCTCGAATTACCTCTCTAAGAAGCTTTTCCCAAATCTCTATTCAGAATAAACATTAAATGGATGCTTATTTAAACGCACCTATTGACTGCGACATTTTTGTGAAACAAACAGAATGACTTGATATAAAAGGGAAGGGAAGACATTTTGCTAGGAAAGTCACTTTGTGGACTGAAACAAGCGGGGCAATTATTGAATAATGCTTTTTACAGCTTCTTGCTTGAACAGGACTTTGATAGATCAATCAAAGTGCCATAGTCTACTTCAAATCAGATCTTGAAATTTACCTACTAGTTTGGGTTGATGATATTTGATAGCTGCGAAACCTGGTTTCATTATACCTGTTAAACGAACCGTTGAAAGAATATTCAAGATGAAAGACTTTCTACGAATTGATTTCAAAATTGAAAATTATCAAATTTCTATTATTCAAGCTAAGTACATTAAAAAGTTATTAGAAAAACATGGCATGCAAGACTGCAAGCCAAAGCCAACTCCATCCATGTTAAATGAAACTTCAAAAGTCAAATACAGAACCCCTAAATGCAAATGAGCATAAACTGTATCAACAGCTTGTTGGTTCACTACTTTACATTATGACTGCTTCAAGACTAGATTTGTGATTTATTGTTACAAAGCTCTCAAAAGATATGAGTTGCCCCTCACAAGACCACATAAATATTGTGGTAAAACATGTTCTTAGATATTTGAAAGGTTCAATGAATGAAACATTAGTCTTTACCAACTCAGAACAGCCACTCAATGTGTCAGGCTTTTGTGATGCCAATAGGGCATCTGGATATAAAGTTTCACTTTATTAGAGTTAACAACAGATTGGAAGTTCATTACATTTCTACGGAAGATAACTGGCAGATGTTTTCACGAAGCCCATGTCCAATCTCATGTTCCAAAAATTCAAACCTTGTCTTTTTGCGTTATAAATAGTTGAAACCTGAAATAATGTGAGAAGAATTGAATAATTTTACAATGCATTATTACTTACTTTTACTTTTACTGTACAGCTGTAGTCAGGCTAGTCGGCTATCAGCCGGTCATTGTTGTCGTAGTTTGCTACTTCATCTTCTAAGTTTTCACACCAAGTTTCAACTTTGTTGGTGATGCGCAGTGTGTATGGCGGAGTTTTGAACCAGTCTGATGACAAGTGTATTTGTGTTGACTCCACGCTCTGTTCTTGAAGGAGTTTAAGGTTGGTGCTGAGACGTCCTCTTCTGGTAACGAGTTCCAAGAATTCACAACTCTCACACTAAAAAGTTTTGTCTCACAGAGGTTTTTACAGTTGTCTTTTTCACTTCAGACTATGCCCTCTTGTCTTTATTGTCTCGGTCTGGTAAAGCAAATCATCTGACACTCCGTACATCTGTGTTGAGTACTTGTAGCACTCAATAATATTTCCTCTTGCTCTCCTATTGTAAAGGGAAGGTAGGTTGAGTTTTTTCAGGCTTTCAATACAGTCTAGCTTTTGTAGCTCGGGGATGAGTCTTGTCATTCTACGCTGAACTGATTCCAGCAGTTCTTCTATTTCTTTGTGTCTAGGATGCCAGACCACACTACCATATTCATGATGGGGTCGCCTGACCGATTTGTATAAGGTGCTTAGCGAAGAGATGTCCAGTGCGATAAAGCCCCTCCTGAGGAGTGTCAGTAGCTTATTTGCTTTTTCAACTTGAGTATAAATGTGCTGCTTGAAATTGAGGTTTTCGTCAACTTTTACGCCAATATCTTTTTCCAGTTTTATTGACTCCAAAGAAATCTGTATACCCTTGGATATAATGGTATAGTATGCATGGTCCGTATTTTTCATATGTGCATGATCTTAAACTTTTCTGCGTTGAACGTCAGTTGCCAGGAGTCCGACCATTGTTTTAACCTAAGTCAGCCTGTGGGGTAAGTGACTCGTCTGGGATCTTGACAAAAATCTTCTTATCATCGGCAAAAAAGGAAGGTGGCTGATTTGACATCACCAGGAAGGTTGTTTACAAAACAAACGAATAGCATGGGACCAAGCACACTTGCTTGTGGAATGCCTGATGGCACATCGCCCCAAGACACCTTGCACTCCATTGTTGTATGTACTACCTGTATTGAAAGCTAAGGTAAAAAATAAAGACTTCCGGTTCTTCCCTTCCGGCGTATGCTTGCATGAAAACATGACTTTTTGACATTAATTTTCAAGTTAATTCCATGTGGTCATCACGCAGGCTATATTTCTTAAACAGTACTATTTTGACACGAAATATTTTGTCAAATGATTATTATTTTTGGTTATGGTTTTAGGGTTAGGGTTTTAGGGTTAGGATTTTAGGGTTAGGGTTTTAGGATTAGGGTTTTAGGGTTATGGTTTTAGGGTTATGGTTTTAGGGTTAGGGTTTTAGGGTTAGGATTTTAGGGTTAGGATTTTAGGGTTAGGGTTTTAGGATTAGGGTTTTAGGGGTATGGTTTTAGTGTTCGGGTTTTAGGGTTAAGGTTTTTGGGGCTTTGGTTTTAGGGTTGTGGTTTTTGTGTTATGGTTTTAGGGTTATGGTTTTAGGGTTATGGTTTTAGGGTTAGGGTTTGAGGGTTAGGGTTTTAGGGTTAGGGTTTTAGGGTTAGGGTTTTAGTGTTAGGATTTTAGAGTTATGGTTTTAGGGTTAGGGTTTTAGGTTATGGTTTAAGGGTTAGGGTTTTAGGGTTAGGGTTTTAGGGTTAGGGTTTTAGGGTTAGTGTTTTAGGGTTATAGTTTTAGGGTTAGGGCTCTATTGTTAGGGTTTTAGGGTTCGGGTTTTAAGATTATGGTTTAGGGTTATGGTTTTAGGGTTTTTGTTTTAGGGTGAGGGTTTTCGGGTTATGGTTTCAGGATTAGGTTTTCAGGGTAAAGGTTTTAGGGTTAGGATTTAGGGTTATGGTTTTAGGGTTAGGATTTAGGTTTATGGTTTTAGGGTTAGGATTAGACTTATGGTTTTAGGGTTATGGTTTTAGGGTTATGGTTTTAGGGTTATGGTTTTACGGTTTTGGTTTTAGGGTGAGGGTTTTAGGGTTAGGGTTTCAGGGTTAGGATTTAGGTTTAGACTTAGGGTTTTATGGTCAGTGTTTAGGGATAGGGGTTTAGGGATAAGGTTTTAAGGTTAGGGTTTTAGGATTAGGGTTTAGGGTAGGGTTGAGTGTTACGGTTTGTGTTTTAGTGGTAGGGATAGGGGTAGGGGCTAGGATACGATTTTTATTTTCTACGACCATGTTAAACACAACAACAATAAAAGGGAGATATGAAAAAGATCCATTATATTGATGACAATAGCCCAGACATGATGCCAATCATTTGTAGAGGTTATAAAACCAAAAACCAAAACAAAAATAGGATGAAATCAACACGAAGTACTGCATCTGGATATCTAGTCGTAATCCAAAGGAAAGACATTTATAATGAAGAATTCAGCACGTCGTATTCGTGACGACCGATTAATCTCGATACTCATCACGTGACGTAATCATTCAATAATGACTATGAACCAAACGAAAGAAATTACGAAAAACATTTTATTTATTTGAATGTATTGCCACTCGGTAATTACTTTATGAATTTATTATATTAATTATGATTTATGTAGCATTAACATTCACCATTTTTATATCAATATTCGCACCACCGAGTTGAAACATTAGCGCTATTTACCACACTTATCTCAGTGCATATTCAACCTTATAAACACTAACGAATGAGCATAGACGAGAGAGACACTGTATATTCGAATCCCGAGCACCCATTGATTCCTGAAACCTATGTATTAGGATGCGTTACTGTATATTATTATATAATAAAGTTAAGTAAAGATGGCATTTATATAGCGCTTTTCCCCGCAGATTGCAAGCTCAAAGCGCTTAGACATTTTACCCCCCAGCGGGCCTTTTCATCTCAACTCTCTGGATAGCATGCAGCAGAGCTACCTGTAAGGCGCATCATGCTAACATACTGACAAGAACTTTCACTGCCGATAGCCGGGTACTCATTCACACCTGAGTCGAGTGAGGTAAGCGAGTAAAGTGTCTTACCTAAGGACACAACGACAATGAACAGTGGTTTTCCTGAGCGGACACCCAAGCAGTCGCCCATCTGAACAGTGACCATGGTCAACGCTGCATGGCTCAACTCAATGTTAATTTGTGCTCACCGCTGAGCCACTGACGTATAGACCAATATTATATATTGTCTTACTGATAAATATTCATTACGTCTTTTACGGATTCTAATTCTAATTATATACACTTGCATTACAGATCTATGCAGTAATTCTACGCACGGTTTGTGAAGAGGGTAGAACTGAGAACGGACTGTAGACAGATAATATCGGTTCCTCTTTACTTCTTCCCCCCCCCCCCCCACCACACACACACAAAAACCAAGCCCCAACTTTTTATATTCACCCCATCAAAAGAATCCCTCTTTTAAATTCTTTGGTTAATTCCCGTAGGTTGAGGACCGTATGGAATATATATATATATACACGGCAACACATAATCCAACAGAAATTTCAAGACGGCTCAGTAGGTTGAACTTTCACTAACGAATGTTAGTCTTGAAAGGGTCTCACCGTAACTGTGACGACTCGAAATTGGGACAAAGGTTTGAAGTGACAAGTGCCAGTTTTTACACTTTACTAGTCTTAATTTTACATTCCTTTCAACACTGCGTTACAGCTATGCGAAAAAAGTTTAGGTTTTCATTTTAGGATGGAGAGTTCTTCAGTTGCCACTTGGGTGTCACCAATGTTTGTGCACGAGTCTAGGGCTACTTTCGTGTTGTGGCTATCCTAGGGGTAAAGTTGATAACTTATCTACAGACACACAGACTACAAAGCGAATGTATGTTTCGTCCAATGCAACGACTCATAAATGTGGCTAGAGTGTCCGTGGAAACGCATACCGGCTGCTTGGCCTTTAAGGTTGTGCGTGGTGTAGATCTAGACCAGACCTATCTTCCGGAAATCAAATTCCGACTGTTCTATAGTGATGGCTTACACTGAACTGGTGGATTGGCAAACGCTAGATCTACCGCATGTGTCACAATAATAATAATAATAATAATAATAATAATAATAATAATAATAATAATAATAAATAAATAAATATAATAATAAAAAATAATAATATTGATAATAATAATGATAATAATAATAATAATATACATGTATTGTTCCTCTCAAATAATTTGCATATTTCTAAGTGTGTTTGAGTAGCAACACAGATTTGACAGTTAAAACTGTAATTCCCAATGAGGTTCTATCAATTATTTTATATATTGTGACTTTTGAAGGGCAATAACGTTTCCATGGCAACACTTGATTTTTGGCATAACAAGTAAAAAAAACAACTCCAAGCGGGAAATGTGGTGTCATCAATACTCCCTCCCTGAACAATCAACAGAATTTCCCGAACTGCCCCTGCAACGGATTTCTTTATTGCTAATGTCGTATTACCATTTAATTTTATATTCCTTAGATACACCACACGAGTGTGACTTCACCTGTGAAGGAAACGAGGGCTTGAAAGAGAACTACCAGAACTGCACTAAGAACCCTGGTCACACGAACTTCATGCCAATTTCCAAATTCACCGCCAGTGCCAGTTATTTCAATCATAGCAGTTTCAGAGATCGGATCCTTTTTAAACTCATCGAGAATGTAGCAAATTTGACAGTCAAAGTCAAAACAGTGCATGTGAGCCCTAAAAGACCAAAGAGCCATTCAGACCTACAGCAAATTTACAATTTACGAGACCACAAGTGTAGACATGACTACATAAGAACTGGGACAGCTGCGGTTGTTGATGTAGAGAGACACGAGGCCGGACAAAACAAACATTGCACTTGCCTTGCAGACACGTCTAGTGAAGAACAAGGTGGCGAATGTTTTTCAGTGGTAGTGGCGACAACCCGCTATGTTATTTTCGACCAATCTGAGGCAGACGACACCTCCATCGAGTTTACCATTTACACTTATGAACGGGAAATGCCATTTTTCAAAATTTTGCATGGTGGCCGCTATGTCAGAAATGAGTATGATTCTTGTTTAGTGGAGTTTTTCTTTCATGGCATTGACTTGTACGACCTCCTCTATGATAGGCTGGCGCAGGTACGAGAGGAGGCGTTGATATTCAGAGATTTGTACGAAGAAAAGCCCTGCACGTTCATTGTGTCCCATCCGCATGGTCTTGAAAAGAAGGTCAGTATCGGATTAATCGCAACCTCTAGATGCCCCATGACGCCTCTCAACGAAAAATCAGCAGACCCGACTCCCTTTGAGTACGACATTCCAACCTGTCCAGGTTCCAGCGGGGCCCTGATCTTTACCCCACAGACCGTTTTCGATAGACAGTTAGTGAAGTGTCATCTTCATACGGGTTATAAAAGGGACATTAACTCAAATGTTTGCCACCACACTACCTCGAATTACACGGCGGATTTCGCTGTTAAGGGTAAGTCGCATCATTGCATGACTTTTCTATATATAGCTGAAATATTATGATAAATCATGGCAGCGTTGACAGAATTTTGTACTGTATATTTATACAAACTGTCATGACTTGAAGGTGGGACAAAGGCTTGAAGAACTATCCCTAACTTGATATGGGCAATCCCTATATATAAAACCTATTGTCACCTAAGTCGCGGGTTATATAAAGAAAGAAGTCTACAACTCACTGATTTTAAAATTTGAACAAAACTTAAATGATACTGGATACAAGGTATAAAGATTATGTAATATCACAATTCTTTGACAGGACTAAACATTCTCTGACTGACTGACATGACTGCTCTCTCTGTGACTACACTGACCCTGCGCTTGTGCGCGCACACACACACACACACACACACACACACACAAACACACACGACTGATCACAGCTCTTTGTAGGAGATGGGCTTAGATCTTTCCAAAATGCATGCTGTGTATAATATCCGATTCATGTTTCTAATATGTTTAGCTTCTGTTTATATTCCTCAGACATGCAGCATGAATGTGACTTCTCTTGTGGAGGAGTAGACGGTTGGGAGAAAAACTTCAAAAGCTGTGAAAAGAACCCTGGCCACAAGAAATTCATATCTGTTCAGGAATTCATCCTTTGTGGCCACCGTTGCTTTCCCGTTGTTGACGGAGACCGGCTTCTGTTCAGGTTCTTCAGGGTTATATTAGACTTGACTGTCAAATTGAAGAGTGAGAGGGGTAAAACGATAAGGGCCGGTACGGGCATCGTTGTTGACGTATCGAGACAGCAGGCGAAGGGAGGCAAGTGTCGGGTTGACAAATGCATTGAGGAACAATGTGGCGACGTTGTTTCAGTAAGAGTTGCGACTGTTCGTTCTTTCGCCTACTATCATGTCGGAAGGCATGGTCCAACTTCTGAGTTTTCCATATGGAGTGATGAGTTGGAGGAAAAGACTTTCTCAATTTCTTGTGGGCGCTGTATCAAACATCACGACGAAACCTGTTTACTAGAGTTCTCTTCCCATGACATTGCTTTGTACCATCTGCTTCGAGATCGGCTGGTAAAGTTTCGAGAGAAGCAACAGGAGTTGAGGCAGCAAATTGTTTTAGGAAGTGATCAGCCCAAGCTAATTCCTATCGTGTCCTATCCCCATGGTTTAGAGAAGCGGATCAGTTTTGGACTACTCACAGATATCAGCCATAACTTCAAGTACAACACACCAACTTGTCCTGGTTGCGGTGGTGCTTTCATCCTCGACATAGAACACTTGTACAAAGGGGACGAGTTTGAATATTACCGCGTCCATGTTGGATATGATAAGGCTGATATGAATGGATTTTCCGTCAAACCCATCGAATACAGCCCAGGTAGGTCATCCACTTTGGCACCTCAAAGCGTGCTTTTAACACATTCAACATAAACCATGACGCTAACATTGTCCTCAGCCTCATTTAATTAGCATAAATTTGTTTAATTAGCATGTTTTCAACGTCAATATCAATACTCCTAAGCTTGATAAGCACCCTTGGCATTTTCAACGTCAATATCAATACTCTAAAGCTTGATCAGCATCCTTGGCATTTTCAACGTCAATGTCAATTTTATACTTCTAAGCTTGAAAAGCATCCTTGGCATTTCCAACGTCAATATCAATACTCTTAAGCTTGATAAGCATACTTGGCATTTTCAACGTCAATATCAATACTCCTAACTTTGATAAGCATACTTGGCATTTTCAACGTCAATGTCAGTACTCCTAAGCTTGATAAGCATACTTGGCATTGTCAACGTCAATGTCAGTACTCCTAAGCTTGATCAGCATGAATGTTCCCTAATCCTAATCACAATGAATTGTTTTCAAAATTTTAAAGTGAGGCTTAACCCTAACCCCAAACTTAATCTTACTTCTGCATGGCTTGAACTTTTGAATGTCAACCCTGACCCTAATCCCAATCTCACTGGATGTATTGGCACTTCCAACATTAACTTTAATCCTAACCCTAATTTAAATCTTTCTGCATGACCTGACACTTTCAACAACCTTAAGACCAATCATAATCTCATTGCATAACTTAAGACGTTCAATTTTCGGCAATTTCAATGTGAACACTGACTCGACCTCTAACCATAATTTTAGTGTATGTCTTGGCTCTTTCTTTATTTACTTTGCATCAGATTGAAAAAACATTTGCTTAATTTCACATAGACATTTCAACTTACTATTTAGCGTCAATAGAGTCACAGACTTCTAACTATAATTTCAGCGTATGTCTTGACTCTTTCAAGATGAACCGTAATCGTAAACGTAACCCTAGCCCAGCTAGATGACTTGACACTTTCGATACATCCCCTAACACTAACTACAAGCCTAATATCTGGACAAGACTTGACACTTTATACGTACACCCTAAACATAGCCCCAATCTCACAACTTAACATGTCACCCTTTATACCTGAATCCCAACACAAGCATTAACCGAACTGCTTGAATAATATTATCTATGTATGTATGTATGTATGTATGTATGTATGTATCTATCTATCTATCAATCTATCTATCTATCTATCCATCCATCTATCTATCTATCTATCTTTCTTTATATCTATCTATCTATCTATCTATCTATCTATCTATCTATCTATCTATCTATCCATCTATCTATCTATCTGTCTATCCATCCATCTATCTATCTGTTTATCAATCAATCTATCTATCTATCTATCTATCTATCTATCTATTTATCTATCTATCTATCCATCCATCCATCCATCCATCTATCTCTCCATCTAGGTATCCATCATCTACCCACCCATCCACCCATCCACCCAACCAATCGGCCACCCAGAACCCAGCCACCACTTGTGAAAATTTCCAGACGATTTGGTGTGTAAACAAAGGCTGTAGACTGCCACAGATATTTAGTATGTTTTAAAATATGCCATGGATTTTTTATGGTGCGCATCATGTTGCTCTCTTTGTCTTTCAGATTTAGATGTTGGAGAGAAAGAAGACAGCGATGATCTCTCAGGTATGTGAATGAAATACATTTAGGAGCAGTACGTAGTAGTAAATGGTCTTACCGTCACTGTAACCATCACCGTCACTGAAGGACGTTTGACCGCAACCTATGGATGATCATCTTACTCAAGCAGAACTCGACGCTAATTTACTTTTGAGCGTCATAGATTTGCCTTATTGTTTCTCTCCAGACGTCTCTATTTTGAGCAAGTGTTTTAAATGTCTTGATTGCATTTAGTAGTGATGTTAGGCGTCTTGGAATTGTCGCCCAGATATTGCTTTGCTTTTGGGTTTTTAAGTTATTTCTACTTGAGTAGAAACTAGAGGAAGATCTGTCAGTTGTATGAATGAAATACTTGAGTAGAAACTAGACAAAGATCCGCCAGTTGTGTGAATGAAATACTTGAGTAGAAACTAGAGGAAGATCTGTCAGTTGTGTGAATGAAACACTTGGGTAGAAACTAGAGGAAGATCCGTCAGTTGTGTGAATGAAATACTTGAGTAGAAACTAGAGGAAGATCTGTCAGTTGTGTGAATGAAATACTTGAGTAGAAACTAGACAAAGATCCGTCAGTTGTGTGAATGAAATACTAGAGTAGAAACTAGAGGAAGATCCGTCAGTTGTATGAATGAAATACTAGAGTAGAAACTAGACAAAGATCCGTCAGTTGTATGAATGAAATACTAGAGTAGAAACTAGAGGAAGATCCGTCAGTTGTATGAATGAAATACTTGAGTAGAAACTAGAGG
>JBCJKE010105329.1:0-11078 GCA_039654525.1 Melibe bucephala
GTATATTTATAATATATCCATAATGAAAGAACAGACTTGATGTCCACTGTCCTCCAAGACAAAGTGGAAGGAAAGAGAAACAGAGGATGGCCACTTGCATCACTTGCTAGAAATATCAGTGAATATCACAGACATCAGTGGCATGAAACTCCAGGAGGTCAGACTTAGCCAAGATTGAGAGTTCTGGAAGCAACTTGTAAGGACACCATGTGCAGCCGCCAACACTGTTCCCCGTCTTGTTGTAGGGCAGCATCAAGTAGAATTCAGTGCTGCTCTGTCCGAGCCACAGTATTTATATTCTGTGGTCCGAGCCACAGAGCCAGTCCGAGCCCTTCTGCGAAGGCCAAAGGCAGTCTAAAAACGGAATTTCCATAATGCTTAAAATAGATACATTGTATGATTTCAATGCGACCGGAGACAGCACAGCAGAGAAATAATATGTGCAAAGAGTACATCGGGCATATCCAGAGACAAGACAAAAATACACAAACACTGCTGATAGCTGATATTGATAACCATCAGGCACGATGCCAGAAGGGTGAAACTCGAATTCAAGATACCACAAGACCTCGAATACTTAGGCTACGCAACATTGCACAAAAAGACACACGCTACGCGGCTACGGTGGAGCCCGAACTACATTGAAGGGAAGGCCGAGGTGGACGTTAACAACTTACTTTTTATACTTTGTAAGTTGTAGGCCTAATGGCGCCGAACAAATTGAACCGGATAATCTAGGATAGCCTAACCAGGTTTCTCCTCGTTTTCATGCACTAGACGAGATCGAGATGAAACTCATAAGATCTACAATTGATTTAGATGGAAGATCTAAATCTAGGCCCTAGTCTTGATCTATCTAGATATCTAGGGTCTAGATCTAGATTATAGATCTATCAATATTTTCAGATCTAATTTATACAATACATGATGCATACTAGATTATAGATCTAGATTTTGGAGGGTCAGTCTCTTGATTCAGAGCAGATCATTAGATCTAGATCTAGCCCTATCATATCTTTCTGATCTTTTAACGCTGTGTTCCAATGACAAAATTAAGATCTTCTGCCGAAAAAATAAAATCAGTTCAGCCCAAAATCAAATAAGAATCTAGATTCTAGTAACAATGGGTAAAAAATCTTCTAAATATTAGGGCTTATGAACAAGGTTTACATTGCAGTGCTTAGGTTTGACAGTTTGACAATTGCGCCATGACCGTTGTGGTGATTAGATTTTACATTTGCGCCACGACCGTTGTGGGCATTAGATTTTACGTTTTCTCTCCCTCTTTTTCTCTTCCTCTCTCCTTCCCTCCCCCTCCTCCTCCTCCTCCTTCTTCTCCTCCTCCTCTCTCTCTCTCTCTCACTGTCTCTCTCTCCCCCTCCCTCTCTCTCTCTATCTCTCTCCCCCCCCCCTCTTTCTCTATATCTCTTTCTCTCAGTCTCATTCTCTCTTCCTCCCACTCTCACTTCCACTCTTTCTACCCTCCCGCTCTCTCTCCCCCTCACCCCTTGCTCTCTCCCTCTTTTTCTAACTCCCTCACTCCTACCCTCTCTCACTCTCACACTCTCTCACGCCCACACTCTTTGTCCCCTCTCTTTCCCTCATTCTGCCCTCCCTCTCACTATCTCTCTTTCTCCCTCCCTCCCTCTCACCCTCCCTTCCACTCTCTCTCTCTCCCCCCCTCTCTCACTCCCCTCCATAGGAAGAGGGGGAGACAGATATAGGAAGGGAGAGTGTGAACAGACAGGGTCCAGGGAGAAGGAGGGATACAGGGAGGAAAGAGAGAGGGGGAGGGAATCATCAGGAATGAGAGAGTGAGAGGAAGGAAAGAGAAAGAGAGGGGAGGAAGAAAGAGAAGGAGAAAGAGATAGTGTGAGGGATAGAGGGGAGACAGGAAAAGAGAGTGGAAAAAGTGCGAGAGTGGGAGTAAGAGAGAGGGTGAGGGAGAGGGAATGGGAGGAGTTGAGAGAGGGGGGTAGAAAACAAAAACTAATCGCCATTTGGGGGTGGAGAGGGAAGGAGGGGGAGACAGAGTGATAGGGAGGGAAATTGTGAGAGACAGCAGGGAATGGCAGAAAGAAAGAGATAGAGGGATGTAAGGAGGGGAGTGAGAGAGGAGGGTGAGTGAGAGGGAGAAAGAGAGGAGAGGGAGGGGGAATAGTGAGAATGAGAGAGAGAGGGAGGGGAAAGAGAGAAAGAGGGGCAAAGAGTGTAGGAGTGAGAGAGTGTCGGAGGGAGAGAGGGAGAGAAAGGGTGAGGGAGAGCAGGAAGGGCAGACAATGGAGGTGAGAGAGGGAGGGAGAGGGAATGGGAGTTAGAGAGAGAGGAAGAGAGAGAGAAAACGTAAAAGATGGTCGTCGTGGCGATAACGTAGAATCTTATAGTCACAGCTGTCGCGACGATAAACACTTTCATTATGAATCATACATTGGCTTTTATGCAATTTCAATTTCTGCATTGTAACGATTATACAGTAATTATATCTTGATACCTCATCTACAGGTTGGAAGGCTGTGCCTGTAACTGTAACACCTGCTCTTGACAATGTCAGAGTGCATATTTTAAACTATGTATTATTATCCTTTCTAAGAATGCATTGTTACACAGTCTACTGCTTGTTATCCGTCAGGATAATTTAACTGACATATTGGTTGGGACGGAAAAATGTGCTTATACTATTTCTCTTGTTGGATAAAAATGTCCAGTTATCTGACTCCGACACTGATTGCCAGGAACAAATGGCATTTTTTTTATTACTATTATAATAGTTCACTTATCCGACATACTTTGTTCAAAGGTTAGACGGGCCAAACTTCACGTCTTGATCATTCCTTGCAGAGCAGTACGACAAGCTTGATTAAAGCTGCCATAATATTGTTCAATTGTTATGATTTGAAAAGCATTGAGAAGAAGCATCCGTGTAGGTGTTGAAGTTAAAGTGACCATTGTGTGAGTAAGTGTTCAATTAAGTAACCATTGTAAATGTTCTCACTTTGCTTTCTTCTTGTCTTGGTGAAAATACAATTGTGACTGCACATATTAGTTTTAGGCTAGGGGTTTGGGCATTTGATACAATTTTTTGTCCAACATGTGGTCAGAATTCAATAGCCTAAATAGATAGGCCTACAAGTTGTCTACTACATGTTCAAGGCAATGTTAAGGCAATCACCAATGTTGTACCCTTTTTTTATTAACATACTAAGCACTAGCAGCATTGAAGAGTTCCCACCTGTCATTTCTGCTTAACTTGCATCTAAAGAGTTGTTGTGTGAGCCGTAGCAATTACAAACATTTATATTGCCAGCTTAAAAAGTCCCTCAAAAATATTATATTTTTTTCTACATTCAGAGGAGATATGTACGTACTCCAAGTTTAAGTGAAAGGCGATAAAGGTAAAGACACCGCTGAAGACTTAACTGAAACTTAAGTATTGCACTGAGATGCAGATACTAGAATAAAATTTCAGTTATTTTGAGGAGTGAGACTAAGACTAAACCAGAGCAAGTCAAGATTTGTGGTGTAATGAATGGACCAATGTCGTAAACCTTTGACACAAAGTCCTACCTTGTATGTACAAAAACAATTAGGTAATAAAAGAATCCCAACAAATGTACCATAGACTAACCTAATGTCAGCCCAAGCTACCAAGGATCTAAAAGATCAGCAATGTTCGATACGGGATATGGCACCTAATAATTATTTTGAGAAAGCAAAAATGATGCTGTTGAAACATTTTCAAATCCTATGAATGGCATAGGATTTGATACAGAATATTTAAAAGAGCATATTTTTATATGCTGACACATTATTATCACAAACACTTCTCTGAGCAAAATGTGCTTTCAATTTACTTTTAAAGGTTTCCAATGACACAGCTTTCCATTACATATTATTATGATATATTACAGGACACATGACCAAGATGTCAAAGCTATTATAATGCTACACAGTCGTAAAGACGCTCATTGAGATGAGAAAGGACACTTTAAAAGGAAGTCACTGATCAAAGATGATCCCAATACTGCTGATGTGTTGATTAAACCCATTGTAAAATCTTTTAAACAATTCAGTTTCCTATGAGAATCTTGTTTACTGGCTGACCATGTTGTGAGATGGCATGTGACATGTTGTTAAGGCGGGGCCTTCCGTTTTTTATGTCATCATACCACATTTAATTCAGATCATCCGTATTTTATGTAATCAATATAATCATGCCACATTTAATTCAGATCACGCCTCTCTTTATTTCACTCATCTCATCCCAATGTATACACATATAATGTACTCCATCATGTCTACTGTGAACTCATGTGCTTTTCAGTCATGTGCATACACATACATCTTTTGTCCTCCTTTACATTTCAGAGTTTACCACCTTCATGACAAGTCAACCTACTAGATCCACTGTGACAACAATTGAAATGCTTTTAAACATTTTTCTTTGACTCCATTCTGATGTTCTTGGCCAGTCTGTAACTGTTTTGAAGGAAAACACTGGCCGATGTGGAAATTCAATAGAAGGAAATCAGCTCCAACATTCCCTTTACAAGCAATGACTAAAGGAACCTTAAAAGGGGAAAAAAAAAAAAAATCAACATTCCTCTTTCAGGCAATGACTAATCTAGATTCCTCACATATAGAGAAACTGGAATTGAGGTACTTATACAAAATGTCTAATTTTATCAATGCTGAGCAAATGTAAAAGTCCAAGGGATATTTCTGGGGGATTTTCATGATGGACGAGAACGGGTGTAGAAGAGATCATATTCCTTGTGCCGTCTGTCTCTCAGAGGTCAAGGACAGAAAAGACCAGAGCTTGGCTATAATTATTGCCAGTGACCTAGGACATGTTCAATGCTTGGATCATCTCCTTCGGGAAGAGGTCATCGATGTTAATGTCAAGGATCCAAAGGGAAGAACAGGGCTTATGTTTGCATGTTGGAATGGCCATGTTGAATTGGCATGTCGTCTTCTCCAGGTTGAAGACATTGATATTGATGCTGGTGATTTAAATGGAGTGACAGCACTAATGATGGCATGCCAAAATGGTCATTCTAAATGTGTGTATCATCTTGCTGACATTGGGTGGCTTGATGTCAATGCTCGGGATAAAAATAGAATGACAGCGTTAATGTTTGCTTGTCAGAGTGGCAGCTCAGGATGTGTTGATATTTTAGGTGATGTGGTACCTATCGATGTTAATCATATGGATGTAACTGGAATGACGTCCCTAATGTATGCATGTGAACATGGCCATGTTGATTGTGTGAATTGTCTTGTTCAACTGGAGGACATTCACGTTGATGAACAAAATAACATAAATGGAATGACAGCACTGATGTATGCATGTCAGAAGGGTCAATCAAATTGTGTGTCTGCACTTGTTAGACTCCAGGACATTGATCTTAATATGGTGGACAGTAATGGAATGACGGCTCTGATGTACGCATGTCAGAATGGTCGTACTGATTGTGTATATGAGTTAACATGTGTTGAGATGAAAGATATTGATCTAAATATCAGGGACGGTAAAGGAATGACAGCACTAATGTACGCATGTCAGAATGGTCATACTAAAAGTGTATGTAGACTTGTTGATATGAGGAACATTGATTTTAATGTTGGAGATGTCAGTGGAATGACGGCACTTATGTTTGCATGTAGAAACGGTAAGTGTGAATGTGTGCATTGTCTTGTCCAGAAGGAAGGGATTGATATAAATGCCACAGATATACACGCATCGACAGCGCTGATGTTTGCATGCGAGAATGGTCATCGAGAATGCATAAAGTGTCTTGTTAAGGTGGATGGAATTGACATAAATGCCCAAGATATAAACGATTCAACTTCACTGATGCTTGCCTGTGAGAATAGTCATCATGAATGTGTGTGTTGTCTTGTTGAGAAAACTGATATTGAAGTCAATGCCAAAAATGTAGAAGGATTCTCTTCTCTGATGCTCGCTTGTGAGAACGGTAACATTGAATGTGTGCACTCTCTTATTCAGATAAAGGGCATTGATATTAATGCTACTGAGGAGAATGAAATGACTTCACTAATGTTGTCAAGTCAAAATGGCCATGTTGAATGCATGAGTTGTCTTTTAGCGATGGAAAACATTGATATTAATGTTTACGATGTGAATAGAATGACAGCATTGATGTATTCATGCCAGAACAATCATGTCAAATGTCTGGAGAAACTTCTGGCAATGGGAAATATTGATATTAGTGCCAGCAATATGAAAGGGATGACTGCCCTAATGTTGTCATGTCAGAATGGCCATATTGAATGTGTGCGTTTTCTTTTGGCGATGGAAAGCATAAATACATGTATCAATGCTTGTGGTATGAATGGGATGACAGCACTTATGTTTTCATGTCAGAATGGTCATGTTGAAAGTATGTGTTGTCTTTTAGGGAAGAAATGCATTGATATCAATGCTTGTGATATGAACGGGATGACTGCTCTTATGTTTTCCTGCCAAAATGGTCATGTTAAATGTGTGTGTTACCTTTTAGAGATGAAAAACATTGATATTAACGCTCGTGATATGTACGGATCAACTGCACTGATGTATTCCTGCCAGAATGGTCATGATGAATGTGTCTGCTGTCTCTTAGCGATAAAGAGCATTGATATTAACGCTTGTGATATGTATGGGATGACCGCACTAATGCATTCATGCCACAATGGTCACATTTCCTGTGTGCGTAAATTGTCACAATTGGAAGGTATTGAACTGAATGCAAGAAATAAAAAAGGAGAAACAGCCTTGATACTGGCATCTCAAAGAGACACGTTAAGTGTGTGGTGCTATCTGACTGAGGATAGTGTGAGAATGAAAGGACTTGATCTCAATGCCCAGGATAACAAAGGCAGGACTTCAGTTATGCATCGTTATTTAAATCAAGCCCCATTGCACGATCGCCTGATGCTAATGATCAAAGGCATTGATGTGAGTCTGAGTGATAAAAAAGGTATAACCCTTTTAATGCTTGCTTGCTTGGATGGCAAGGAAAAGTTAGTGAGACAAATATGGCCACGCCTGAATGTAAATGCTAGGGATGTCCATGGATGGACCGCGCTAATGTATTCAAGTGAAAATGGCAGTCCTCTGTGCATTGAACGCCTGAAACGTGCCAAAGCGGACATGGGTGTTACTGATAATAAAGGCATGACAGCCTTGATGATGGCATGTCTACATGGCAACACCAGGTGGGTTGAACATTTCTTAGACATTGTGCACATCAATGTTAATCAAAGGGGTTACAGAGGCAGGACAGCGTTGATGTTTGCAGCAGGATCAGGACATTGGGACATTATCAAACATCTTTTCAAAGTAAAAGGGATTGACGTTAATGCTCAAGACATGGGTGGCAAGACAGCTCTGATGCTCGCTTGTCAACATGGCCACATTGCATGTGTATATCTCTTGCTTTGTGTCAACGGCCTTCATGTAAATTGCACAACAGACACCGGAATGACAGCGCTCATGTTTACTTGTCAAAATGACCATTTCATGTGTACACGTCTTCTGCTCCGCAGCCTAAAAGTCAACGTGCATAATGCAAGGAATAACATGGGCTTCACTGCTAAAATGATAGCAAGGAACAACAAGCATTACCGTTGCTCTGATGAAATTTACAAATTTGACAGAGATAGAGGCATGCACGAGTCTTTTTTGGATGGCTATCGAGTTCAAAACGACATTACAGATGACAACTTTTCTTATGAACGGAAACAAAAGATGTTGAGGCAATTTTGTATGTCGCGACGTCACATGGAAATGAAATCCATTCTGTCGGAAGATGAAACTGTTGCTAATTTTTGCTATGATGATGGAAAGACATTATTAATGTTGGCAAGTGGACGTGGAAATACCAAGTGTCTCCGTGTCCTTGTTAAATGTTGTGGCATAGATATCAATGCCAAAAGTAACAATGGACGCTCAGCTTTAATATATGCATCTATACATGGCCATGATGATAGCGTCAAGTCTTTGCTTCGTACTGGCAGTGTCGAAGTTGATACTAAGGACAACACTGGCATGACAGCTTTCATGCATGCATGCACAGGGGGCCACACTAGATGTGTATATCGTTTACTTCGTACTGGTAGCATTAGAATCAATGACAGTGATCCTAACAAAACCACACCATTGATGCTGGCATCGCTAAGTGGGAAATTCAAGTGTGTACGACTATTGCTTCAAGAAAAGGACATCAACATCAACCTTAAAGATGATAGTGGGTGGAACGCCTTAATGTATGCCACTGACAAAGGCAATGTTGATTGCTGTGAACTTCTCATTGATGCTGGCCTTGATCCAAATATAAAAGATATGAAGGCCATGACAGCTTTTATGTGGGCATCTCTACATGGGCATAGTAAATTAATAGGTCTATTCTCAAAGAAAAGAAAACTTAATGCCAATGCCACAGAGAGAGGTGGGATGACTCCATTGATGTTCGCATCATGCTTTAATCATGTTGAAATTGTGGAAAAACTTGTTGGCCGTAAAGGCATACATGTAAAATCCAAGGACAGAAATGGCATGACAGCACTCATGTATGCAAGTGAATTTGGTTCTGCGGAATGTGTTAAACATCTGACTGGAACTAGAGATATAGATGCTATTGTTAATGAGAAGGATGAACGTGACACAACAGCACTGATGCTCGCAAGTATGTACGGACAAGGGGACTGTGTGAGTCATCTGCTGGCTGTAGAAAACATTGACATCAATGCAGTGGATAGAAAGGGAAGAACGGCTCTAATAATGGCATGTTCCTCAGGTTACGTTGAATGTGTAGAACATCTCGTTGATGTGATGAATGTTGATTACGTCAATGCCGTGGATGATGAAGGAATGACGGCACTAATGTGGGCGTGCTTAGAATATCATGTTGAATGCGTGGAGCGTCTCGTTGAGCTGAAAAACATTGATGTCAATGCCACGGATAATGAATGTCGGACAGCACTAATGTATGCATGCTGTGGGGGGCATATTGAATGTATTGAATGCCTTACTCAGACAAAGGACATCGATATCAATGCCAGGGATAATGATGGATGGACAGCTTTGATGTTCACATGCATACGTGGCCATGTTGAATGTCTTGAATGTCTTTTCCATACAAAGGGTATTGATATCAATGCACAGGCATCTGACGGAAGCACAGCGCTTATTATTGCATGCAGTCATGGCTATGCAGAATTTGTAGAACGTCTTGTTAATGTAAAGGGTGCTGATATCAATGCCATGGTTAATAATGGTTGGACCGCACTAATGTGGGCATGCCAGTTGGCCCGCATTGAATGTGTTGAACACCTTTTAAATATGAAGAACATCGATATCAATGCCACAGCTAGAACTGGTGCGACAGCACTGATTTGGTCATCCTTGCAAGGTCATGTAGAATGTGTTGAACGTCTTTTAAAGGTGAAGGACATTGACGTCAATGCTTACACCAATGACGGTCAGACAGCTTTAATGTTGGCATGCAGCCAACGCCATATTGAGTGTATTGAACGTTTATTGAAGGTGAGAGACATTGATGTCAATGCCACAGATAAGAACGGACGGACCGCACTGATGATCACATGTATTAAAGGTTATATTGAATGCCTTGATTGCATTTTAGAGGTTAAAAATTTTGATGTCAATGCTAAGGATAGTGATGGTCAGACTGCGCTATTGTGGGCATGCAGTCAAGGCCATGGTGCATGTGTTGAACGTCTGGTCAAGCTACAAAACATTGATATCAATGCTAGGGATTGTAATGGGATGACAGCACTGATGTTCGCTTGCTTAGGAGGCTACTTTGATTGTGTTGATTGCCTTGTTGAGGCTAAAAACATAGACATCAATGCCAGAGATAAGAATGCCAGAGGGGCACTAATGTGGGCTTGTGGTAAAGGCCATGCTGAATGTGTTGAACGTCTTGTTAAGGCCAACATTACCCTGGAGAAAGTTCAGTTAGCCTTTATTGCAGCATTTCTTTCTGGCAACCGTGACTGTGCAGAAATTCTTTTGAAATCAGAGAAAGTTAAACAGAAGATTTTATGGAATCCCATGAAGAAATTTGGATGGACTGCATTGATAACTGCATTTTCATACATTGCATATAGCTTCTATTATTCATCCTAAGTTTCGATTAAATCAATCCATGTAGTTAGTGTATCATTTCTATATGTGGTGGGGGTGGAGGATATTGTGATCCTGGTCTCAATTTCAGGGAAGGGATGGGGGAGCAGGGATCGGAATCCTATTGTCTATTTTAGGCTAAGGGGCCAGTGAGCAGAATTGTGGTCTTCCACTATACAGTCAAAAGTTGTGGATCTAGTCTTGTACTATAACTGTGGTAATAGCTTGGAGTTGAAGAAGCCATGCTTGCAAGTTGAAATTTGTATGTGACGCACTGTAGCTTGGTAATGAGTCTATCTAGATTTTAGAACTTGCAATGTCACCTGTCCTTTTTATTTTTATGTGTGCCATATTTGAAGGATCTAGAAACACATGTATAGAACTACAGGTTAAATCTATGGGCTAGCACCACATGTCAAGCCACAAATCCATAAAACAGTGACCTAGATATGATCACCATACTCACATAGAACAATAAAGACTGACAAGATCTCACAGCTAAAATAAGGAGAGCTGCTGAAGTGTCGCAGACAGTGAAACTGGGATGCGTTACACCCATAAGTCCAGTTAGCCATGTAGATCTGTATATTCTTGATATTAATATATATATACTTAACCTTGCAGATTAGTTTAATGAATATATATATGTATTAGAATGCTCTTTGAATATTCAACTGCCAATCGTCTAATATTACGTCATAATATGTCTAGTTGATTCCTCAAACCCTGTATGAGACAGTTTTTTTCATAAATTTTCCTTCTCTTGGTCCTTATATTAACAGCCCCATTCTTAAATCTGTATGAATATCATCATGCTATTAAATTATACTGAAGAAAGACATTGAACTTATCTCACTATAACATTAATACAGTAGTGGCATTCTTTTAACATTCTTTTATTGAACAAAGTAAATCTATATTATATATG
>JBCJKE010105439.1:0-13686 GCA_039654525.1 Melibe bucephala
CACTCTCTTTAACTCTCTTGAAACTATGCACAGAACAGCTGCTAAATCTATTCTTCAAGTGTCACGTCTGCCTCATATTATATCGATAACCAAGGCTTTCCAAGTGAAGTCTTCACCAAAGAAAAAGGGGGGTTGTGTGTGTGCTTTTGTTTTTGATGTGTGTTTTGCATTTGAAACACCCGTTTCTTTTAGGTTTTCATAACAAATGAAATAAATGTTTTTATTTCATTCTCCAGGCAACTGCTCCTGTGGCATCACTGTTCATCACGTTACAGCATAATATGACTGTCAATGGTATGTCAAGCAAATTAGTCATCAAACAACTTCAGCAGAGGCCTGACTAGAATTTTTCAACCAGTAGTCAATTATCATTTTAAAGTCTTTAAATAAATAAAGTAAATTGTTTTGCATAGAGCTTAAACGGTAAACTAATTTTAGAAAAAAGTGATAGGTTGAAAAGTTGTTTGTATTTTAAAATCTTTAGACATCATATCTCTATGCAACTTTCTGAAGGCTTCCTTCAGGGATGAAAGTAAGTAATTTGCTTGCCTCTAGGCAAATGAAGTCTTCGATAATTGTTATTCTTTTTAAATTCGCATGTTTCTGGCCATTTGAATAAAAATTGAATTGAACTTGTTTTATTTTTGTAAGATTGGCTTTACACTTTACTTGAGGTTTGTTTGTTTTTTTTAATTGATTTTTTTCTTTCTTTCTTTTTTTTTTCAGACTCATCTGGCGAGGAAGAAATTGTATATGCCAGTGGTAGCAAGGACTTGTTAACTGTCAGCTTCTACTTCCTTATTTGTGTTGTTATCCATGCTGTCATTCAAGAATATGTATTAGATGTAAGTATTATACGAGTGCCTAGTCCATCAAAGACTGGCAGTAAAGTAGGTCTCATTTCCCTTCACAAAACACTCTGGTTAAAAATTAAAATTCCCATAAGCAAATCAAAAAGACCCATCAGTTTCATGGATCCGTACAGCCTTTTGTACCTCAGACTTATTGACATGTTCATTACATTGAATTCAAGTCGAAGATGCAAAGATATATAAGAGAGCAAGGAGTGTGGGTGGGCATCCATACCCCTCGTAGAATACTAACCCAGGTACAGTAATAGATTTTAGCATTGGTCCCATTTTAGGGTCTGAGTAATATATAAATTTACATCCCTTGTTGCTCGGTAGACTGTTGAAGCTAAAAAAATATATGCAGATGCTTATTGTCACTCAAACAACCAAATGAAACACAGCCCCACTACACATTTTGAACAATATACAGCTTACACATTCATTTTCTGGGCCAATATTAAACACGCACAAGCAGATATAGCTTATTCACTTGAAAGGGTAGTATTCCCTATTCATCTTCAGAAAACACCCCAAGTTGGCTATCTTCATAATGTACAGTCTTTATTATTATGTTATGTTCAGACATAATAATATTCTTAAAGCAGCTGTCTTCAAACTTCAATATGACTGTGTGATATAATTTAAGTTCCTTTTATTATATAAACGATTTAATTGTCATTCATTTGTTTTTGAAGAAACTCAATAGGAAAATGCACTTGTCCAAAATCAAGCACAGCAAGTTCAATGAATCGGGACAACTGCTTATTTTCCTGCTTGCTTCTGCAATCTGGGGCTTGGATATACTCATCAGGGTAAGAAAGAACTGTATTTTCAACATTTTTTTCTTTCTTTCTTTTTTTTAAATAAGTTTTGAAAAATTCTTAATTTCTTATTTAATCTCTAAATGTGTTATATAATTATTATTTTTCCCATCTTTACTCCATTCTGTCGTTACCCAATGATTTGTTTTCTATCTGACAAGGTAGATATTGATATCGTTTGTCAATTTTCCCACAGGAAAATTTTGTCACTGGAGTAAGCCAGTTGTGGGAAGGCTATCCTCATGTGCAATTGCCGTAAGTCGTTATGTATTATTTATGTCGTATGAAGAAAAGTACTGTTTTAGTATATAGCAGGTTTTGAAAAGTTGTTAGAACATAATGTATGTGGTTTCCTTTTTGATGCCCATTGAAGTACAATAATTTGATGTTAAATTAACATTTAGAAAAGAGTTTTTTGTTGGGTTTTTTTTAGGAGGGCGTGTTTTGATTTTTCCCCACAACTTTTTTTATTTTGGTTATTTTTTTTATTATGATTATTTTTTATTTCCGTTCTTCCAGATTTATCGTCAAATTTTTCTTCATCATTCAAGTTGCCTACTGGTTGCACAACTACCCAGAGTTGTATTTCCAGAAAATTAGAAAGGTGATTTATATAATGTGATATATATTAAGTGTGAAAACAACTTATTATCTGCATTTTGGGGTGAGACAGTCAGGCGATCACAATTCATTGGGAAAATGAGAACAATATCTTTCCACAAGTAGTGATGTCAATTCATGCAAGTCATTGCTTCATTGCTGCCTGCAATAACGAATAAGACTTAAGGATTTGTACTAACTGTAAATCAAGACAAGTGTTTTTTGTTTGTGGTTGTTTTTTGCTTTGTTTGGGGGTCTTTGCTTGTTTGGTTTGTTGTTGGTTCTTTTTTGTTTGGGGTTCTTCTTTTTGGAGGGGGGGGGAGGGGTATTCAATAAACTGAACTCATTTTATGAAGAAGAAAGATAAATAGAAAGAATGAATATATATATAAAATGTACACATATAAACATATACACACTTAATTAAAAGTTATATATACTTACATATGCATGCACATAATACATATATAGTATAATTTAATAAATAGATTACTGATCATAGATATTATAATAGGAAGATGCGAATACATACATATGCATGCACACAATACATAAAATATAGTTATTTTTATAGTATAATTTAATAAATAAACAGATCAATGATCATAGATATAGGAGTAGGAGAATGTGAATAAACTCATCGATAGAAAGTGACTCTATGGAAAGAGATAATTATGAACATTTCAGTTTTGATGTTTTCATTTCTTACAGGAGGAAATTCCAGCCAGGCTTCAGTACACAACTTTGTATCTTGTTCTCATCGCAGCTGCTCACTTCTTAAAGTAAGTCTCTCAGATGAGATGTCAATTATTTTGCATGCAATAACCATTTTATGACATACATACATTTTAGCATTTTCGCTTAGGGCACCAGGTTTTGGGATCATTTTGCTACAGTAAATATATATTAAGTATATGTATATATCGATTTTTGTTCATTTTTAAATTTTTACTCTTTTGTCAGCTTCCATCGAGTGGCCCTTTGCATGGTGGTTCTACATTACCTGGTTGAGTCCATTTACCATCTGGCCTTGCTGTGTCATTTTTCAGAACGTTTGGAACTTGCTGAAAAGATGTAATTATACTTTATTTTCTTTGAGTTAAGGAAATTCCTAGTTTAGACAATTTCACAATGACATTTTATTCAAATCCTATGAAGGGGGAAGGGGGTAATTTTAAATGTATATGTCATTTTATGTCTTTAAAAAAGTGTCCAAATAGGAAAAGATATGCAACAAATGGGAGATTGCCATGAACATGTCACCAACCTGGATGTTAAAGGGCATTTTCAAAATTCATAGGCGTTTTTGTTTTCCAATCTTTCAAATTCATATTTAATGTAAAAGTCATGTCCTTTAATCACTCCACTGGTTGCCTTTTTAGCAAAGGGTCATATTCAAGTGGTCTGCCTTGTTTACAAATGTATACATTAACACCTACCTCCTTTGGGGGGAGACCATCCCTTACCAGGTACATCCCCAGACTGTCAGTAGAGGAACTGCTTTTAGATATAGGGGTCAGCTGCGAATAACCAATAAGCAGTTGCAAACAAAATGGTTTCCTGCTGTTTTGTCGAATGATCGTGGCTGACCAAAGGCTGAAGGAATCAGTCCTGACAGAAACTGTCACCCTGCTGCCTTTCAAGCAGATCTTGGCTGACCAAAGGCCAAGGGAGTGGACCCTAACAGAAAACCACAGGGCCAGGTAGGGGCCCCAAGATGGCAGCCCCTCACCTATCTAGAGTATGACAGGCTAGTTACCTGATTACTCAAGCCTGAACTTGATTTAGATAACTATATAAAGTAATCCAAGTCCGGTCTTAAGAAGATGATCTTTGAAACGAACACAGACTGTTGCTCGCTGATATGGTAAACCAGCTACCTCATGTTCTTTGCTCATCTGCACAAATACAGTTTGAAACAAAAATATCTCAAATGTGGCCAGCATTTTTGCAGCACCATCAATATGTAGGCTTGTAAATTTCCCAACAAAAGTCGTTTACCCTATTTCCATAATGTGGCAGTAAAGCCCCATTTTCCTTCTTGGTGTCACAGAATGAGTAGGTTTTCACTTTCTGCTCTTGCCTATAGTTCCAGAGTTTAGTAGTAGCAGTGGGCCAGTAGTTGAGTGAAACATTCGACATTCCATTCATCAGTAGTAACTGACAACAATGCTAAGCATTTGGCTTATAGTGTGCCGATATTCGGTCACAAACGCTTTACAGGGCTTTTTGCCTGTTTGCTGGATCTCCAGCTGATCAAGTTATGTTTGAAGTTAATTTGAAAGATCGGTGCCAAGGCCATTTGAATTTTTTTTTTTACTTTTTTTTTTAATTCATTCACTTAATTGCTTCCGATCGAGTCATATTTTCAAAGCTGATTTATGATGCTGTCTGTTTTGAGCGAATGTAACATGCCATTGAGCTCCTCAGTGGAGTTTGGTGTGTTATTAATTCCTTTATTATCATTGTCAAGGTGGAACAAAACACCCAGAACATGGTTTAATGATGAACAGGTTTGTCTGTAAAAAAAAACACAGATGAAGGATTAAAGCTACACATGGGTGGGTTACTGATTACTGTAGCACATATGCCAATAGGCCTATGCTGTCTGAGGCCTTAAAATTCAGTTGTCTTGCACAGAGATTATAGGGGTTATCCCTCAATGCAACACCCCTTATTTGATGGTTACTTCTCTTCCCCACCCCCAACCCTCGTTTCTCTCTGTTTGCATTGCGAAACACAGGCATATGCTAGGCCCAGATCTGTCGCTCTCTTTTGTTTTCTTCACCCAATCGCTTGGTTGTATAATTCCAAGCATCTCCTTTTATGATCAAGACCGGCTAAGGCTACACACACAGCATGCACTCACCATCTAGGCCTAACCACACACTCTCTTTGATTCTACCTAGACTTACCCGCCACAGATTTTATAACAACTGGTTGTTTCCCTTGGAAATGTTAAGATAAATCTTGCATTAGATAAACTCATTGATCTGATTCTAATGAGTTTATCTTAAGCTGACTCCACTGCCCATTGAGACATTTAGAGTAGAGGGTGATACTCAGTTTGTGTACATTGCTAACAAATTAGTGAAGAAGACAACTAGCACAACCTTTCAACTTGAACCCTTGCCATGACAAATTAAAGTTTAGTGCCAAGCATGATTTGATATGTTTAAATTTAAAACCTTTAACAGTTGTTTTTATTAATTTAACTCAAATTCTTGTAAATTTTGCTTCTTCTGCAGTTTTACAGTGTTTGACATACTGTTTGTGGTAGTAAGGCTTGCAACAGTCACATTGGCCATTCTTACATTTTGGTAAGTCAAAGGGATCATTTGGGTATACATTTAAGTTATGTAGCTCATATAATATCCATATTCTGTATGTGGCAACCTTCATACTTAAAATTGTTTTTATAGACTTACTACAAGTTGCATTATTTCTGACTTATATGTTATGTTTCATCTATATATAGGTATGGCTTGGCTCAGTCCAGTCAGTCTAAAATCGATATTTCTTCTGGGAATTTCAATACCAGCCTTATAAGGTATGTGTCTCTCATTGACCTTTCTCTGAACTTGATTTAAAAAAAAAAATTGTAGTAATAATAACAAAAGAGATTTTGGTCGAATGCATCAGATTTGTGGTAAATACCAAGTCAAAAAGTTTTCTGTAACAATTTATTTATTCAATTCTCATCCCTCCCCGTTTCCATTTGTATCATTCATTTTGTTTAGGTTTATTTTATATGTATTCCTTGATGGCTTTTTTTTTTTTTTTTTTATTCTTTGTTTTCTTTACTTTCATATCTACATCCTTACTGCCTGATGCTTTTAAAAGTAGAGTTTATGTAGTATACTTTGTTTTATTGGCATACATCTGGTAATAGTTGCTTTCTCGTGAAATTTCCTTTCATCTTCAAACTTTTAAAATTCTCTTTGTTTATTTCACATCATAGAATTGCCAGTTTGACAGCAGTCTGTTTGAGCCAAGCAGGATTGATGTGGAATTTCATCACTTTCCATCTCCGCAAGATGCGTGAAAAATACCCCACCCCTACAGTCAAGAAAGTGAAGGGATCCCCCACCAAGAAGAAACCATCCAAATGTGAGCTCAAAATTTATTCAATTGGATTTAGTTCTCTTAATATAATATTTCACTGCTTAGGTACTTTGATTTTCTCCTTGGTGTTACAGCTTTGTTCCATTACAGTCAAATCCAATCAGTCATATATATGCTTCCTAACATATTACTATATGATGTATACACATTTTGTATTTAACCACTGGAAGTGAAGAGGTTAATCTTCAAAGATTTATTTTTATATATCAGGTTACTTCAGAAAAAAAGAAAAAGCAAAACAAAATGGTCAGGACTTTGAGGGTGCATAGCTTAAAATAAAAAATCTTTGAAATGAGTATTGTCTGAAAATGTGATCATTACGGATCCAGTATCAGTCTTAAAGCTATATAAATTTGTGTTAGTTGGGAACAAAGATACAACATCATGGGAGCCAAGGGTTTCTTTAATCAATACTCTTTTCACAATGTTTATGGAATTTATGTCAATCTTGCTACTTTTACTATGCTATTTGTCAAGCCCAGTATGACTGCAAGCTTTTAATACTAGTATGCGACACAGTCAGTTATTTTGTATGGTTGGTTTTGAAATGATCTCATAATTAACCTACTGTATGTTTTGTTATTATTAAATAAATTACAAATGCTGCTTTATGACGTTCAATTCTTATGATCAGCTTTAGTTAAGTTGGATTATGCATTTGAATGCCAAAGGATTTTTTTTTTTTAATATGGTGATTTCGTGGGATGTGATTTGATTATGCATATTATAAATTTAATTTGTTGTATTGGATGCAGAGTTATAAGTTATTGTTTTGTTTTGGGTTTTTTTCTTTACAGCTATGGCCGCTGAAGATCTTGATTCTCTACCTGAAGTGGATCAAAATTCTGCTACAGAAAACGGAAATGTACGCAGTCGCAAGGTACGCAAGTAAGGAGGGTGTCGAGCAGATCAGATGGATGAAAACAAGAATCCCTGTGCCATCAAAGGGATGAGAATTAGTACAGAACATTAGATCAAATCAGATTAGAATTTTCTTTTGATTTTAAATCCAGCAGATAGCATGAAAATAATCAGTGGAGATTGATTATGATTAGAGGAGATTCTATACTTATAAATTAATTGAAATAGGTATATATATATATATATATATTTTTAGATACTTCACTGGACAGAAGCTACATATCTGTTCTCATAAATTGTAGTATAGAATTAATGTGCTCATGTTTATGAATAAGAATGAAGTGAAGGTAAATGCACATGATGAACAGATATGTAATGAATAATGAACTATGATATGATAGTAGGTTCTTTGAAAAGTGATTTTGTTCACGTATAGTTGAGGTCACACTTGTTTTTTGGCTCACATACAGTGTCAGTTGTTTAACTATTTGACCGCAATCAGCTGATATATCAGCAAGTCTTTGAATCACATAAGCCCATATATCAGCACAAGCACAATTTAACTGTTAGACTACAATTTGCATATATATTAGAACGAGCGATTTATGGGCAAATTATTAGTCGAGTCCAAAGAGTTAAATCATGCTTATGCCAATATATCAACTTATGGTTTTGAAGGAGTTTAGTTGAGTCCATTCTTTGAAGACCAAAACAGTTAACACTCAAGAAATGGCATCAAGCAAAGAAATGCTTTTTTGTTCATACTAAACAGTTAACACTCTAGATATGGCATTAGAGAAAGAAATGTTTTTTTGCTCATACTCTTCATAGACCATTTTTCTCATGTGAGTGTTGCACAAAAAATTTAGAGGCTAGATTTTAATTTTAGCAACACTTTTCTTCTTTATTTTTCCAGTGCATATTTGTGAATGGTTGGAGTTTGTATTTGTTTTTTGTTTTGTTTTGGTGTTGTTTTTTTTGTTTTGTTTTTTTTTTTTAGAGAATTGTAAAGGCCGTAAAGAGGACTTTTTGCTGAAATATTTTACATCAAATTAGTTTGTATGACTTAGCAGGATTTTGCTTTGAGTATTCTTTTTTATTTAGTTTGTTTTGTTTTTGTGTTTTGGATTCTTTGCTGTTTTTTTTTTTGTTTTTTGTTTTTTTTTTGTTTTTTTTTTTTCTTTGGATTTGATTTGCCATTTTGATTGTTTTCTTTTGTTTTGTTTTTTTTCTTTGCTCTTAATTTGAAAACCCAAGCAGCTCAGAATTTCTTTTCAGGATTATTTTGTTTTGTTTTTCTCTTTGTTTTTAGTGTTCAACTTTTTGCCCAGTTTTTATTGCTGATTGTACTTATTTATTGCTTTTGTCTTGGGTGCCTTATTTGAACTACTTTGAGGTGGTGTTCCTTTTTCAGTCATGGGACCATGCTCAACTTTGAGGTCCAAAATGGTGTCTGCTTTATTTCTAGTCCGATTGTCTCTGTGCTTTCAGTGATAAGCATGAATGGGCTAAGTCTATGTCTGGCATACATGTGATATTTTGGATTTCACTTCTATACTTCCCACAAATTTATCTGTCGGTAAATTTGATATTTATACCACAGGAAATAATTTTTGAAGTGTATTTTCTTCTATTTATAATGATAAAACTTATTGAAAAAATGTTCTTTCATCATACTCTTTACCGTTAAATTTTTCTTATCCTTTCAAAGAAGATAGTGAAATGAATAGTTCTTAGAAAAAAGGTTAAGAAATAGGCAATGGACTGCAAGACTAGATCATAAGTTTGGTTTTTTTTGTGTGTTGTTGTTGTTTTGTTTTTGTTTGTTTTTTTGTTTAATATAACGAAATTATTGTGGATTCTGTCATATTTTAAATATGAATTTGATACCAATGAGTGCGTACTCATGTGATGAAATTCAACTCCATATTTGTGTCAGCCATGCTTATCAGAAGTGGTAATTTAACTTCCATATGTAAATCCACATTGATATTATAATTGGATTATACATAGTACGGCCAACTGAATTTTTCTGATGTATTGAAATAATTTTACCCTGCTTTATTGTTTATATTTTCCAGGATTCATACTGCTTGATTTTATTTATTTTTTTTAGTTTGTTTTTTTTTTCTCTGTTCTCCCCAAAGGGTGTGATATGTGTTTATTAAATAGTTCAAATGTTATTACAATTTATTGATAGTTTTCTTTAGAACTTTGTCATGTGAACATAAGTCAAAGAAGAAGCAAGTATTTGATGTACGATTATTTGAGGAGAGGTTGATACGAGTGTCAAAAAATATGGCTAAGAGAATGAATTATGTGTAAGGGTTAGATTATTCGTTTTTTATGTGTACCACCTTAATTCAACTAAGGGGTTTTTGTTTGTTTTTCCTTGAATTGTCATTTAATTTCTTTTTAATTCACTCCTTTTTTTTCTGATTTTTACATATATATTTTTTTTTCATAATCATTGTTTATTCTTCACTTTTGACTTATAAACATTTAAATTTGTTTATAAATTAATGTAAACCTCAAATGTTTACTTCTATTTAAGTCAATGATCAGCTTAGCTGATTTCAGTGCCGTTTTGATGTGCTGTACAATAATGTTTCATCTATGTTATTGATTATGACATTTTAGACTGCTAACATTTAGATCACCATTCTTCCAATGTCACACCCATAGTCACTCAGAATCAAAGTGCTTCAAAAGATCTTATGTTTGAATGATTTTATCTCCTGGAACTTTCCATCTAGTATGATATTTGACAGGAACTTCCCCCCTCTTCTTCTTTTCTTCTGTTTTTTTTTGTTGTTGTTTTGTTATGTTTTTTGTTTTTTAGGGTGAACTTGTTTGCTGCCGAATAAACATTGTTTGTTTGTTTTTTTGACATCATGCAATTGGTTTCAAATCAAAATAAGTGCTGTAAAGCTTGCCTCAAAGATCTCACACATTATTATGACAATCCTTTGATAGTTCAGTAGTCTAAATATAATTGAATCATATTTGTTGTTTTCCAAAATCACATTTACCAAAGGTCTCTTGCTTTCCGTAGTTTTTTTATTGTTGTTGAGAATTCTGACAATTTCAAAACAATAATTTGATAACATATCTTTACATTCAATCAAAACAGAAAAATGATTCTTAAAAAAGATCTAGAAATGAATCTATCTGGTTGGAGAGTATTCCAAGAGTGTATGTTGCTCTCTCCTTGTTTTTTCTCATCCATATGTATTAGCATTGCTTCTTCTTTTTTCTTTCTTCCACTGCATCAAAGAAAGGTTGCACCGTATATTGCTTTCCCCACAATAAAGCTATATATATACATATTTTTTTTTCTTATAGAATAATTTCAAAGATCTATCTTTTCCAGATCTTTTTAATTGCATAGTCTTTTATTTATTGTAGCACAACAGTCATCTCATATGAAAGGTTCTCTGGAAAGCATATCACTAAGTTTTTAGTGGTATGTATGATAAACTTCTCCATTCATCATGCATTATGGCAAGATGCATGGATTGTTTTATATAATACATATATAAAGATTGTAGTGTTGTTCAAGTTTGAACATGAGTCAATATATAATATATGTTTGAGCTTACATTGATACTGGTCTATTGAAAATATGCACATTGGTTGATAGAGGAATTTTACGCAAACTCATCTCAATTAATGTTGTTGTTTTGTTTGCTGCATGGTGCTGTTTCAACATGTACTCAATCTTCCTTACCCATACTTATATGTGGAAACCAATTTTGATCTTCAAACGATATTGTAAGAATTAGGAATGTTGTTGTCTGTTTGCCTGGACTATGAGTGTCATGTGAAGGGATTATCACTTTGAAGGAACTACCATATATATATATATCACTTGAACCAGTGTCTTGTGATAATAGACTGTCTTGTTGTTGCTGGGTTGGGGTCGTTTGTTTTTTTTTTTTTGTTGTTTTTTTGGATTTTTTTTTGGGGGGTTGTTTTTTTGTTTTGGTTTGGTTTTTTTTTTTTTTTTACTTTTACTTTCTCATCTTCAGCACTTTATTCTGAGATGGGTTCAATTATTCTTCCACTTCTCATCAACCTCGCATTGTATGGAAACTTGTATCACTTCCATCATCATTTCTAATTATTTGCAAGCTCTAAATACTGTCAACCCTCTGCCCCCTCTAAAAAAAATATTGTTAATGGTTGATAGGGCACATTTAAGCCCAGTAAACTCATAAAATATCAGTCTCAGTTTGTTGTGAGGAATGTGTGTATGGCTGCACTTTTTTTTTTTTTTTTCATAATCCATATTCCCAATATATATTGTATTTCCATCTTCATTCCAATCAACCTTAGCTTGTGTGCCGGGTTGTGGGTTTCTATCTTAATGTCAATTTCTAATTTTTGTGGATTTTTAACCCCCTTAATCTCCTTTAAAACCCTTTATGTTGGTTTCCTCAACCCTCAGATTTACAGGAAGGAACCAGAGATATGTCAAATATTTGAAACTTGACTGACTATACTACTACTTTAAAGAATTTACTATTTTATTTCATGTCGATATTGTGAAAGTATTTACAGTAATTTTATTTCTACCATGCTAACCTTTTTATATGTATGCTGCTGAGTTTCTGCTGTCTCTTATGTTTTTTAATCTAGACCTGTCCCCTCTTTATGTCACCCCCAGTTTTATGCTCATTGTTTCTTGATATTTGTCAGTACTTTAAAAAGTCAGTGATTAAGTGGTACTGCTTTGAGGTCTATTTTCAGACCGCACCCCACCCCTCCATTATATTTGTCATCTTTTTTTTTTTACGTTTTGTTCACCTTTCATCCCCATTGCTTCCATTTTATTGAATATGTGTGAGTACTTCTCTTTGTGTGAATGGATATAATAATTTATTCTTAACTTTGATGTTTTTAGACCTTGCAAAACCAATTTCAGCATTGTAGGCCAGTCTGAGTCATGTCACTCCCCCCCCCACCACCACCACCACTATTTTCTTCCTCCAGAGTTTCTTTCTCTCCCTCCGTTATCTCTCTAAAAAAAAAAAAATCTTCAGTTTTTCGTGGTGATGACACTTATGTTATTGATTTTAGGAAGTTATTTAAAGATTATATATCCACTTATACACGATCATCCAATGAAAATAAAATTAGGATAAGTAATTCCTTGACTGTGTGTTTTGTTTGGGGTTTATTTATTGTTGTTGAGTTGTTGGTTTCAAACATGAATCAGGCCAAAGGACACCACTGAACATTTGAATCTGTTTATGATGTCTCAAAAAAGTTTGCATGACTCCTTTGAATGAATTGTAGCAGGAGGTATTCAACAAAGTAAAAAGGTAACCCATTGCTGCTCTAATCGCCCAATCACACCCACTATAGGAAACATGCTTGTTTGTGGGCATAGCCCTGTCTTTTTCACCGGGTCCATAAAAAACGATGCTAATAATATAATGAGAAAAGCCACTCTGTCATGCATAGTGTGGGTCAATGGTCATCGAGCATTTAATCTTAGATTAAACAGGCATTCTCATACAATCTATTGTGAAATATTATGTCATTGAAGGCAAGTGGGAGGGACAACGAGGAACTTGACACTACAGACTACTAGTTAGCGGTTTTTGCAGCTAATCATTGTTTAGTTTATATTATATAAAGAGTGGTCATTGAATAAGCTACATGCACTTTACCTTCAGATTCAATAACATAATTTTATATTATTTTATTACTTGGGGAGGTCGCTGTGATATCTCAGTGATTTTATATTTACACGTGACGATTTATCGCTTCCTTTCAGATCGCAGAGATAACGCATTGATTTATCGCTGCATATAAAGAACCTATTACTAATTACTATTATGGTGAAAACTTTTCTTTACAACAGAATAGTATTCTAACTCATGTATGCACACTAAGGTTTCACAATTCTGATTATCTTTTCTTATATTATTTCTCACACTCACAAGGCATTGCATACTTAAAGGTAGTGTCATTATTTTTCAGTGTTTTTTAGAATTACAGCATTTTTCAAAACTATTTTGCAATAATTACGAACTATATTAAATTAATCAATACATATCTATTCACACTTCCCGACACAAATGATTGTGTAACAATATTTACAACTGAAAAGGGATCAATGATTGTCATTTGCCATAAATATTTTTAAAGTTGACATCTGAATGATTTGTTAGTCATTTAACATCAAAGAAAGAGGGTTGCACAATACAAGTATGTACATCGGGATTCATTTAACACTAACCCGTTTTAAACTAATTTTGCCCTTCACATGAACTGACACGAATCCCCGATTTTTTTCTCTTTATTCTACTAATGCAACATTCTATAACACGAACTCAAATTTTCCTCCAGAGTTTCTTTCTCTCCCTCCGTTATCTCTCTAAAAAAAAAAAAATCTTCAGTTTTTCGTGGTGATGACA
>JBCJKE010105440.1:0-11077 GCA_039654525.1 Melibe bucephala
AGAGAGAGAGAGAGAGAGAGAGAGAGAGAGAGAGGGGAGGGGGTGAGAGATGGAAAAAGAATTGGTAAGGGGTGATTTTGATCTGTTTGCAGGGAGAAATAAGTTCTTAATCAAGCCTTGGATGCTCAACAAAGACTTTCTTTAATGTAATTAAGTACAACTCAATGAGTGTGTAATAAAGATTTTTACAATAACAGATTTAAAGAAATGTGCTCTATAATTGTCTCATCAGTTAGAAAGAAAGAAAATTTCACCCAATGTTTGGGGCGATAAAATCTATAAGATCTGTTACCAATCAATATTACTTAATTTGGGGCCGAACTGACTTTGTTGCAAAAACAGAATACTAAATTTTTCATGAGAACATATTATGTCCCTGGCCCAAAAATGTTGGCTGGAATTCTCCCTTTGATACATTAATGACAAAATGCAGCTATTTTGTACATTATTTTGTAAATTTCATCTAGAAGCAAAAGGGGAGTCGCTTTATAATATTTTTGTTTTTAAGATTAATCTAGCGCATTCTTTTGTACAACTGAAGTTTTTTTTAGTTTAATGCAACATCAGATGGTAGTGAGTTGCAATTATCTATTTATTATATTTATTTTGACAAAACAAAGGAATTTACAAGAGTGGATGCAACATGAGGTGTTAAGTGTTTATTTGTACAGATCTTCCACTTGTCAAGTTGACTGGATTTGACAGAAAAATGAAAATTGAAAATAAATAAAGATTTTTAGCAGTAATAGTAAAAAATAAATTATTCCCTACCTTTAAAAGCTATTTATAAGCTCTAAGGGATACAATTAAAAATGCCTTGTGATAAATGATATGAAAAAGACAAAGGATCTAACATTAAATACCTCATCAATAACGCTAACCAGAGCCCCATCAATGATGGTTTCTCCTTTCTTCAAAGCTTTTACTCTATGATAGGTTCCATTTATGCTGGAGAAAAACACATCGAAGTATGACGAGTGAAATTCAGCAACAACTCTCACATTCTGAAAAACAAAAGCATATAATATAACATAGTGAGAAAGTCTGGATACTACCGGCAAAAAAACAAAACAAAACAAAAAAACCAAAATAATAATAATAATAATAACCCCCTCCCAAAAAAAAATACAAAAAAAACCAACTTAACTTACCATCTTCAAGCCAGGATGATGAGCACAATCTATGTTAACAGCAAACTCAACCCCCCTCCCAAAGCCAAAACAAAACACAACATGGCAACCACAAAATCTATCAAAGTTACACTAAACAATTGTAGGTGATTTTTCTTTTCCTTTCATGTTCTGCACCCAAAAGGTAAGAAAGAAGAGGAAAAAAATACATTGAGATCAAGCCTTGACTGAATCTGAGAAAGCAATTTATAGCCTTCTCATTTTTGTACCGACCAATACCAAAGTTGAAAGGAATTATATATGTGGGCATTGGGACCTCATAATGTTCAAATGAATTTCACCTTTTTTTTCAAAGCATAGCTATATTAGCCATGTCTTGGACTAAAGGGGTATTTTGGTGATCGTATTACTGATCATTTTACAGAGCATTTGAGCATCTCGGTCTGAGGTCAAACCACCCTGACTTATTTCTCTGTCCAGAGTTAGCATGTTTTATATGAAGCAAAGGACTAATGTCAGGTGAAAGATTCACTTTTTTATGATTCCAGAATTAACACAATGCATCAGTGTGAGAACACTAACCAGCATTTCCTCATCAAGAATACAGAAATACATTGAGAATGATGGATACAATGTGGAGCAATGGTAAAATAGTAAAATTAGGATAAATATAAGTTATTCATGGAATAAATTATGAAATTATACGCTTGCAATGTTGCTCAGCATATTCCACTCAAGAAATTTCCTTTTTCTAGGTGTTTTTGTTATCTTGCTTGCTGTTTGGCCATCATTGAGTCTCAATTATCTGCAGTTCTACCTTGTTCAAAAATACTACTCTAAAAAGACTTGTTTCAATGTAGTCTACAAATAGTGTTAAATGACAAACTGTGAACCTTCAACAAACTTCCTGAGCAATGTGAAACAGGTTTATTTAAGGGGACTTACATCTGACGGGTACATTTTGTGACTGTCAGTATCAAATATTTCAATCAAGATTTCATACTCTCGACCAGTTTCAAGTACCCACTTGCGATGAGGCAGAACCACAAATGCTGATCAGAGAGAAAAGAAAAAAAGGTGTTTGAAATGTCGACAAAAGAATGAAGGGAGAAATAATTTTGCACATGCAATATTGAGGAATAATGGCCTTTCAGACACAAACGTCAAATAACACCTGTTTATGGAGTTATGAAATTCGAACAATGTAAACCTGAGAAAACACTGTATGGACCTAGATTTCCAAAACAGTAGAATTCTGATCTGAGGTGACAGTGTGAAAAATTTCATTTCTGCCAACAATTTGACCATAAAGAATGATAATAATTAACTAAGTATCACAGTAAGGTTCATAAAAAGAATTAAACATAAACGAAATTAATTTCTGAAAGTATGAAATGTCAGCCTTATTAGTTCAGAACAGCAGAATCACTCCCAAAGACATAGTATTGCCACATGCAAACTTGTCAAAGGGAGACAACCCACATAACTGGTTGTTTTCAGGACCCCTGCGCTGTCATCATAACAAAAGTAAGGCCATTAAATTATTTTAGTTGCTTTATCTTTCATTTAAACGCCCCCCCTCCCCCCCCACACCCCCCCCCCCCCCCCCCCAAAAAAAAAAGAACAACAAACAAACCCTAAACAAAACTTAATCAAAATCAAAAACTGGCAGTGTATTCTTTTATGTTAATGAGTCAAGAGAAATGATGACCAATAGCTACAATTTTTTTGTCTGTGCATTAAGCACAAAAACTCAATTCCATAGAAGAAATATAAAAAATCTGTTAGTTCATACTGAAGAAATAGATTAAGTGCCTATGACCATCCACTTTCACTGACGTGAAGTACATGTACCGACTCATAGAAGGAGTGGATTGGATTGGTGGTAAGAACGCTATGCTTACCTCGGTGAGACAATCGGTGTCACTGTACCGGGTTCAATTCTCAGTGGAACTACACACTTTTCTTTCTTAAATTTTTCCCTCTGTATTTATATATATGAGACCAATATAAATTGTCTGGATCTAATCTAATGAAATGTGTTGGTTCTAATTCTTTGACGGACTCATACTCAGGACCTTTTAGAGGTGGATACAAATTTTTTCAAGTACAATGGGGGGAGGGGGCAAAGGAAAAGAAAAAGAGAAAGAAAAAAAGAAAAGAAAAAGAAAACCCCACAAGACATGTTTTTTTTCATTTGGGCCGAGAAAAGAGAAAGAAAAAAAAAGAAAGAAAAAGAAAACAAAGAAGAAAAGAAGACATGTTTTCATTTGGGTAGAGAATAGAGCAATGACGCATGCATGCGCAATCTAGGGAGCTCCGGGACATTCCCCCTCATCCCATGAAAGTTTTGAAAAGTAGATCTTACATTTGAACCCCATTTTTCCTATGTTAAGTATTGATTTCATTGCTCTTTATGGCCCTGGGTCTGAATTTGTGTGAACTTGTAAAGGTTGTTGAACATTATGAATATGCAACCCTTGTCTTTTTTATTCAACTGTTGTGGTCACTCAGTGTTTATACACTAAAACATATAGACCAATGAAGGAATAACTAATAATAATAGTTTTATGTTTCTGTGCAAGTGTACTTTCAAAACATTTGTAATGTAAGTTTTTATGACTATTTTCCTTATATCAACCAGCCAAAAACTGAAAACCTTCTTTTATTCACAGATAGAGTCAGCCATCACCCGTGCATGTTCAAGCTTGCTCCCAACCACTATGCACTTAGCCGGTGTTGCTGTTTAACACAGTTGAGATAAAACTAGAAAGGACAGAGAATTCAGCCATAAAAGACAAATATGCCGCAGTGTGCTAAGTAACAGTTCATCATTTCATAAACCATGGTAACCTGTGTGAAATAACATGCTGGATCCCATGGTGCTATGCGCACACCTTTTCCAGAAGCAGCAACATGTATCCTTGATAGCCTAATGCGAGCCCAGTCACTCAAAACAGTGACGGTCAGAAAAGAACCTTTTTTTTTAAAACTTTGATTTCCCCTCCGGCAAAATCAATTTTTTTAAAGCAGAATTATGAAAATTACAGGATGGAAATCCGCTGAACGACTGAACAATTTCAGGCCTTGATAAATAAAAGCATTCAAATTTATAATGAAATGACACCGAATTACAGTCACTTACCAAGAAAGCCAGGGGAGACGACATGTAAGGTAGCTGAAGGACTGTGAAAAAATTCTGTTGACACAATGTCTGTTAACTAAGTCAAGGTCCTTTCGAAAGTCTATAACATGTCCTTTCACATATTTTTATAATCTAAAATAAAATTGATTGATAATGGCAAAGGAATTGAAAAACATTTCAAAACAATGATATTTGATCAATTCTTTGAGTTAATGTTCAACTACATAAATATATCCGAAATAAAGTAAGGCACAAAGTTAACTGGTACCAGACGAAGCACACAATACAATAATCTTAATCAATGAAATCTAGACCTACATCAATACCAAAATATTTTCAGTTCAGAAAAGCAGAATCACACTCCAAGACAATTTTTGCCACATGCAAACATGTCAAGGAGAGACAACCCACATTTCTGGTTGTTTTCAGGACCCCTGCGCTGTCATCATAACTGATATTTAAAAAACAAACAAACAAAAACGAATTCTTTCATGAAGGATACTCCTGTCTTTCAAGACCACTTCTGTTGAACCTATAATTTTTGCTGTTGCCATTGAAGTGACGGGATCCAAAGTGCAAATAGATTCATCATTCACATCCAAGTAGTACTGCTTAGAAGGCATCTTAATTTCTGGAACAAATTAGAAGTAAAAACCAAGATACATAAAAACTTTGCTATAAAATGAATGAATTTGTGAAATGTTAATATTCTCATAATAAACCTCATAAGAATATCTTTATGCACCATGGATTTTACCTTAAGTGAAGTAACATCAATATAACATAAGGTATGATTTGTCTCGTCAAATCAATAAACTGAAGCGTAAAGTGAATAAGTGAAATCAAAGCAGAGAAGGTCTACTTGAGAATGAAGAAGGCCTAATATTCATCTAGATAACAGATAATAAGTGTAATGTGTAGGATATTTTGTTCTCATGAAAACATGCTTCCTGTTCATGCATTGAGACAGCAAATTAAAGGTGAAAATGATGTATGGAAATAGAGACTTTTGATTAAGCCTTTTGTTAAATTTAAAAACCAAAAGAGATCGTTGAGGAATGAACCAAACTTCCTGGGTTCCTTTAATATTTTTCTTCTATTATCTTTTGGCTGCAAATATTCTTGTGACAAATCAACTAACACACACACTACAAAGAATTCTATCGCTGCTTTCATATAAGTATATCATTGTCAAATTAATTAAAGGATTTTCATGTTGATTTCCACTTTCTTTTTCAGCATACACTTCTTTCTAGCCCTCTATCATCATTCTCTCCTTACAAAATACTTATTTAACTTTGCATTTATTTGCTTAGAGTAAAAGGATCGTTTCTCGTTTAAAACGGAGGCATCATTTTTTCATGAGCCTTGCTCATAATACACATCAGCCTAACATATATATATATATATATATATGTGTGTGTGTGTGTGTGTGTGTGCCTTTTAAACAATATAAAATAAACACAACAACAAAACACACACAACAGATACTCATCTGTTTTAACTATCCTTGGTTGACTGACCTTTAAGTGAATTATGACGAAGCAATTCAACTTTGTATTTAATCCTTCCTAAAGGCAAGACATATGCATCTGGTGGAGACAACATCAAATTGGCAATCACCATGATCCGAACATCATCTGCTGGCACAGACTGGTGAAACAAGAAGGAATTTAACAAATGAAATCAAATTATGCTGGCATAGACTGGTGAAACAAGAAGAAATTTAAAAAATGAAATCAAATTATGCTGGCAAAAACTGGTAAAACAAGAAGAAATTTAATAAATGAAATCAAATTATGCTTGCACAGACTGGTGAAACAAGAAGGAATTTAACAAATGAAATCAAATTATGCTGGCACAGACTGGTGAAACAAGAAGGAATTTAACAAATGAAATCAAATTATGAAGCCATAAAAATTTTTTAAAAGTGCCAAAATGCTAGCTTTATAATTCCACTTGCAGTATATAAAAGTTTCCAGAGGCTTGACAAGAAATATGGCATAAAACACAATGAAAGAAACGTATATCTAATGTAATAATCGAAATTATCAGAGCACACAAAACATGTCTTGCCGGTTGGGCGAACTACACACTTCTACTTGAAGAAAGAATAGATCTCTCACTTACTTTGCGTAATGGTTCAATCATAATAATAATTTGATAAATCATTTAACCACATGAGAAAAAAATTTCAAAAACATTTTCAAGTACAACAAATCTGTTTCATTTGACATCCACAACTTTAACCAACAAATGAACCCTATAAGATTTTATAACCTTGTATGCAGGATCACGGAGTTTAGCAGCTACTTTTGCACTTCCTGTCCTTATTCCCTCAACAAGAATTGTGTCTCCCTGAAGACCACTCTCCTCCAATGGTCCAATATGGCTGGGAGTTGTATAGTGAGAGTCTGTGAATCGTTTTATCCTGCAAAATCAACAAATAAGAATAATAATGATAAAATTACAAACACCTTGTTTGGCATATAAGAATTTTAGAATAAAAGGTATAAAAGCGATCTATTCAGCTATGGAATACATTCCATGAGTTCTTAAAAAAGAAGAAAAACATTAGTTATCAGATTCAATGGCCATTCTACTGTATCATGAAAGGAAATCAGAGGTGAAAGTCTAACCACTTATATATGTTTAAGACATATTGCCCCTATCAATACTAGGCTAAAGCTATCTTAAGTTTGTGTAGGTGTTTCAAACAAAAAAGTATCAAATGACTTACCCCTAATATCTTAAAGGATATGATTTTAATATGAGCATCTTTATCTTTGAACATTTTGGGCCAATGTCCTCTACAGGGCTTCTCACCTGAGAATGTTATGAGCATCCACCACATCATGGCCTGTTTCATTGTCTGATACCAGGTTCCACTCAAATGCTAAACCCTCCAAGTTGGAGAAAACATTTCCTGTGACACAATTGAAAATTAGTGGACAAAACACTTATAACATGATGTAAAGAAAGTACATTTTAGTAAAAGTGTATTCATTTTAAGAATGTTGTCTCCTGACAAAGCATTAAACATTTGGTTTTTCTCTCTCCCTTTAGTCTTTCAGGAGAAAAAGAGGTGTAATAGCAAAGAAAAGAGCACAGACAGACACATACCTTCCAAACCCAAAATAAAAAATAAATTGAATTGTAGCATTGAGAATATTTTGTAGTAAACCTAAGGAGGATGACTTTGTACACATAAACAGTGAAACAAATATTGTGGTTTTTATTTCTATAATAAATGTGTAATTTGTATAGCACTTTGAGCTTGTTTTTAAAATGTAGTAAGGTGCCATAGATTGTTATCATTCACGGCGTCTCATTTGCTCATAAAATCGGATCACTTAGTCTGCCTCGCGCGGCCAGGAAAGCTATCTGCGTGGGGTCAGGAGTTCACGCAGTACCAGTATCGGGAATTTCCGGTACATCCTCCGGCGGAATGTTGTCTCTTTCATATTTTATAAGATTTATGACTCCTGTCACGGCGCATCCGCCAAAGTTAACATGAAAGAAAACCACCCAAATAAAGGTTCCGATTTTCCACTCCTTTCTCCACTTTTCCGATTTCTTCTAGCTTTTCGCATTTTGTGTATATCTTGCTTTCAAACTACCTCTATATTATGAACGTTCACAAAGAGATTCCATTATTTAAAAAATTAATTGCAGTAAAACGGCACTATAAATTTTCGTCTTTTTTGTGTTGTCTCTAACCTTATCAACGCAGATCAGAACTCAAGTGACGGTTCTGCATTTGAGTTATTTTTGTTTACTCTACTGTGAAATCAGTGAAAAGGCATACTTTTTCATGCACTTTTTCGCATTCTTTTAATTGTATTTTTGTGGCAATCGGTCCCTGATTTAGCAATACTTGATGGTCCACTAATCAGACAGAACTCTAGACACACAACAAAACTCCACAAGTCTACCATAACCAGGCCTTTCATTGATAATGGTAGTCATAAATACATGCAGAGGATAGCCTTTCACTTTCAAAGCCTTACCTTACAAACCACTGTGCTCAGTATACAAGGACACTCACCACAGACAACCAGTTAGTGAATGACCATGCATGTGCGATAAAGGCAATATTTGATACACTCAATGAATGCTTTGCTACTGTGCACAGGGTTATATCACACACACACACATACACTCCCCCTCTCTCACTATCTCTCCCCCACCATCTCTTGTTGTTTTTTGTTTCTCCTTCTTCTTTTCACTTCAATAACACCATATATTTACATCATATAAAACTATTATTCTATTTGTTTGTATGATGGCAATTCACAACGCTTTAACGTATGCCATGCTTCACATATTGTGTTCTTCATGTTTGTTAACCAACTGCATTGTATTCACTTACAAAGCGTAGAGATGGGGGAGGGGGTATAGGGATGGTAGAAGAGGAATGCAGAGCACTGACATAACGTTTCATATGTTCAAGGGTGTGGGCACTGTTAGCTAACTGATACGCCTGGCAGTTACAGTGGCGGTCAAGGTCCCGTCCATAAATCACGACACGGAGGGTGAGAATGGTGTATCTGTGTATGTAGAGTGTGGGATGTTTGGTCAGCATGAAAGGTCGGTGAGTGCAACTTAATATTATATAGCCCTTCTAAAGTTTTCTTGCATAACTCCAAGATGGTGGGCTATTTCTTCGAACGGTATTAACAAAATTAAAAGTATAAATGAGAATTTTATACAGATCTATCAATTATATTCATTAGTATACAAAATACAATGTATTCATACATAATGACTTATATGATTAAAGTTTAATCTTTAGTTTTGCCTCTGGAATACATTGTCCACCTTATAACATGAGGATGATTGTACTGTGGCTGTACGCAGTTTGTATTTATTGTTATTGTTCGGTGTTAACGCGAAAAAAGACATATGTCATATTAAAAGCGCTACACGGAGCAAGTCTTTAACTCAAATGCAAATCTGTTAACTGCATATGATATATGAAACTTGTCTTGAGTTAGCTTGAAAATAAGAAAAATTTATAGTGCCGTTTTTCTGTAATAATAAAAAAAAAAAACAACCTTTGAGTGTATAAAATATACGAGAAAATGGCTCAAGTATGAGCTATTACTACAAGTGATTTTTCGTTTTTAACATAACAAAATTTATATCAATTTAAAGCTAATGCTATCCACTTTTTACTCGTCTTCAACACAACATTGTACCATTTCATTTCAATGGGGTGATGAGGGTTTTAAATCACTAGGTCAAAACGACCAAAAGCGCTCACACTAGGAGCCCATCGTACAGGTGGCGTAACCTCCCTGTGACCCCGTGGCGTGGCCGGCTGGAGGCCATTCAACCGGACGGATAAGTAATCTCAATTGAGACGCTGTGCATTATGAAATATTGTCATAATAGAAGGTCTTAGGTTAATATTGACGATCTTGTGGCAATGGCATTGCTACACCTGGGCTAATTATTCTAAGAGAAGTGTGGATGCCCAGCCACACTCTCTTCCCCTCTGATTGTTGCCTCCTTTACTTGAATTCAGAGTAATGAACTGGTAGAAGAAGCAGGAGTGAATGAGTCCGAAAGAACTTTTTGGTAGGGATTGAATTTTGTTACGGTGGCAGCCGATATGGCCTGCTCTTTTCAATTTTAACCACCAAGAGTTCTTTTACATGCACAAAGGCACATGGGAACTCCTAGTTTATCGTCCATCTCCGATGGGACTAGACATTCATTTATCCTGCCTATCACCCCAAGACATGGAGGTGGAAAAAACCTAAAATTCTATCAAATTCGAGCCTGCACAACTGGAAATGAACCCATGACCCGTGGCTCGGTGGTCACGCCCCCTACCCAATGAGCTATCCACATAAAATTATATATTGTCATATATATAGTATAATTTTAATACTAATACATGTATTTCAAACAGATCTTTTGCTTTTAAAGAATGATTCAATAACATAAACAGTATCGAAGAACCAAAATCTATGTCATCATTCAAAGATTTACACAAACCTTCACTGTCGTAGCCCCGTATAATGAGTTCTTCAGGCGAATCCTCCAGATATAGCAGTCTTGTTGTCGTTTCTATCTCAACTCGAACAATTTCACTCACAATCACATTGGTGCGAATAATTTCTCCACTCACTGAATAAAGCAAAGATGAAAAACGTAAAAAATATTAACAATTAAAAAGTAAAATATCCAACATCTTAAAATCAGCTTGAATGATCATGCTTGTATATTTCCTCTTCTCTAGTTTATGCTAGACCAAGCAGCTCTATGTTTATGAAAAAAAAATCAGAAAAAATAAAATGTGAGATGGCTGAGGCCTTATTAAGACTTTTAATTAAGTCGAAAGTAAATATAGGCATTGTACGTATGAAAATACATTATAATTTTTATAGCATCAAAACGTATTATATCAACCCAGCAAGCTTAATGTATTGCATCAAGCGCTGACTGCCAATAAATAAAATCTGGCAAGCACCATCCTCTAAAGTATAAAAGTAATGACTAAACTGAACATAGATCTTGTGTAATTTTTAGGCTTAAACTTTTCATGACTAAACTGAACAAAGATCTAGTGTAATTTTTTGGCTTCAACTTTTCCCCACTGACTGAGCAATTGCAGGTCACCAATTTTCACCTTTGGAATGGAAGAATGCTGAAAAAATTTGAGGAAATCTGGAAATATTCTAAATTCTAAATATAAAGAGTAAGGTAAAAAGAGTTAGTGGACGAGGGGGGGGGGGGGGGGGGGGGGGGGGGGGGGGGGGGGGGGGGGGGGGGGGGGGGGGGGGGGGGGGGG
>JBCJKE010105550.1:0-11071 GCA_039654525.1 Melibe bucephala
TGGGAGCATGGCACTGGAAAGAGACCTTTACAGAGAGGCTGTCATGAAGGCGACATTCCGGAAGGAACATGCCAGCTGGAGAGAGAGAGAGAGAGATGAAAGCAACAATTCTTCTACTTCAACTTCATCTTTACTAAACTTAATTCCCTGTATATACAAAATCTATGTATATATGGATTCATAATAATATGATATGAAAGAGTATTGTTTTCCACTTCCTCAGTTCATCTCTGTTGTAATTTATTCTAACTATAATTAACTTTCATATTATGTAGATTGGTAATGAAGAGCTAGACTGAGAAACCTAAATGATTACCTGTTCTTTAGATGCTGTATACTTCCAAGGCACTGGAAAGATCCGTTTACCATAATGGCCAGCCTTGAGCACAGAGCTTCACATTCTTCCATACTAAATGTTACAGAGAAAACATGAAGGATAAAACATTGTGAGAGTGGCTAAACATTCTATATGAAATAGTTTTTAAGGTGTAAAATAACAATGATAGAAATTGTAAATACTTTGGATCTCCTTTACAATCTAACCAATTGTTTTCTTGAGAGAAATGTGTCACACCTTTTGTTTACCATTTATATTTAGATGCAGTCTGATGAAATGAACATGACAGTGGGACTGATTTTCTTGGACAATTGATTGCAAATCTAATGGACAAATTTTTCATTTCCCAGGCATAGCCAAGTGAAAGCATAATATGATATGGGACCAATTCATTACTCCTTTCACCTAGTGCAAAGTTCAGTTAGAAATGGAGAGCTTTAGAAGGCTTTAAAAGGGGTGAATTGAAAAGTGTAAGTTCACTAAAGCATAGAGGGCTGACTTCAATAGTGTAATTTCACCAAAGTACAAAATTTATTTTAAAAATGATTAAATTACATTGTAAAGCAGATTTACATGTATAACCAATACATTATGTTTTGACAGCTGTAAAGTACATACATTTATCCAAAATGTGTGTATGTGTGTCTTCTTCCCTGTATGTTACATTCTATTCACTAAAAAAAGTGTTAAAACAAAACAAAAAAATGCAAAGACCCATAGTTTCCTTTGAATGTTGAAAATTGTGTCTGCATGCTAGAAGATGTTTGTAATTAAGGTATGTAATGTTTATATCCCTCTTTTTTCAACGCATAAAAGACAGTGATGTGAAGTCTCTCAGACAGAATAAGCAATCCAGTGGATGACAGGTATTCATATGAGAGCAATATTGACTTGACTTTCTTTAAAATAAATGCTTTACCACTAGCAGCGAAGTTACATGTATCAAAAATTTCATTATAGGTACTTGGCAGTTAAGCATGACGAACATGTGACTGATAAAGGTAGAAAAATAATTTTCCAATCTAATAATTTTTTTGGGAGCAAAATTTTCTATGACTGGGCCCAGATTATTTGAGTTGACCTATATGACAGGACTCAAAGCATCCTGGATAGTGTGGAATTTGTCCAGTGTATCTAAAAACTCAAAAGGTCCAGAGTCATTATTGACACAACATTATAAAAAAATTATAATAAGCCATATATATATAAGCAACATACACATGTAATGTATATATATTATAACCAGCTGGAAATGATCTAGTAAGTGTTTTTCATATATGTGTATACATGTATATATGGAGGGTGATGACAAACCATGAATAATGCATTTTTAGATTTATCTATGATTAGCGGTTAATAAAATTATTAATATCGCAGCCTCTATTGTATTCTGTAAAAAAAAAAATTGTTGATGGCTGGATAAGTTTGAACATGTCATGTTTTGTATGCAAAAATTGAAAAATCGTTTTCAGCCATATCACAGATCTATTTCAAAGGCTAATCATAGAGAATCCAAAAATGGCTTTTACAGCTTTTTGATGCCAAACCCTCCACATATATACATGTACAAGCAATCCAACAAACATTTAAGGTACACATGAATTACCTGTGTGATGTAAGAATGACAGAATGTCCAGCCTTCACAATATTGTTGATGCGATTCCATAGATAGCGTTTTGCTTTAGGGTCCATGCCAGTTGTAGGCTCATCCTGAAGAAGGATACTCCATATGTTAAATGATAAACAATGGCAATTGTTTAAAATCAGTTCTTCTGTATTCCACAATCTATGAATGAAAATTTTGATACTGAGACGAAATCTGTCGTAAGAGAAATATTTGAAAACTCATCTGAGTCTGTATTAAAATATAAGAAGTTAGAGCCATGCATGCTGTTGTATTGCTACGTTGCAAAGTAAGCATGTGGAAAACTCACCAAGAAAAGAAGAGGAGGATTTCCAATCAAGGCAATGGCTGTTGACAGTTTACGTTTATTTCCTCCGCTGTAGCTACTGGAAAGTTTATCTGCATAATGTTGCAAGTCGAGTTTTTGAATGACCCAATTGGAAACCTGTTGAGTGGTGATGCAATGTAAATTTATTAATTGTATCATATGGAAACTTTAGGAAAGAAGGCACATAGGTATAATTATCTTTGTGCAATATTCAAAGTAATGAAGTGGGTAATGTAGCCAGAATAAAAGTAAAACATACATATATTTGTTGACATAGAGGTTTGTCAATGTAAGACTTTGTCGGTTTTCACATTCCTTCTGTTTGAGAGAAATTAAGCAAAAAATAAAGCAAAAAATCAAACCAAATCAAGACTAAAAACTAACAAAACAAAATAAAACACAAAACAACAAACCAGCATCAATATTAAACACCTATTTTTAAATTAATAAATTAATGTCAAGAATTTCATTGCCATTGATCAATTTCGCGTCTTACATTTTTTATCTGAGATCTTGGAATTCCTCTGACACGTGCATAAAATTCAAGATGTTCTCTTCCAGTAAGAAGAGGATCCAATGCATCAAATTGTGGACAATATCCCAAGTACTGGCATGCTTGGGACATTTCTCTATAAACACTGTTTATGGATAAAATTGAATCACTCTTAGATAATTATTTAAAATTTGTTTTTATTGTTTTCAAGGTATATAACTACAGGCATTTAAAGAAGTAAATGGGTAATAGTGAAAACCCTTTTTTAAAACAAGTTAAAATCTTATTTCATCATATATCATTCTAGAACAAAGTACTGCGATCAAGAACAATTAGATTCTGTACCTTCTCAATTGTGTTGATTTAAGTGAAGAACAATACAAAATGAGAAAGGGCTAGGAGTGAATATCCTTTGTCATGTCAGAATCAAATTAATGTGTGTTGTCATCATCATCATCATCATCATCATCATCATCATCATCATCATCATCATCATCCTTTATGGCTTGCACACTCTTGCAAGCTACCAACCATTCATCTCCATTCAATGCAGCTGTCCACATAATTTGTGATGTATTGTGTGTTGCTTGTTACTTATCTGAGGCCCAAAAGAAAGGCAATCCATTGTCATCCTTTTCCTCATGTTCCTTCTTTCTTATCATTAACAACTACAATTCCAATCTTTCTGTTTCCCTAAATATGATAAATTACTATCAAATATCAATGAAGTGGAGTCATGTATTTATCTTGAGTTTTGAATTACATGATAATTGCTTTTAAGTGTAGAAGATTGATATTGCATACAATCTTTTTTTTTTTTTTAATTTATTTATTTATTTATTTATTTATTTATTTTTTTAAATATATGAAGATAATCATCAAAACTTCAGAGTCTTTCTCTATTGCTGTAAACCTTTATTGACAAAGGTTCCAAGTTACATATTCCATCAGATTAAAGTCAAGCAATTGTGGTGGCCATTCATTTACAGTAATAGAGGACCCTTTTCACTGAAGTGAAGTTAAAATAAAAAAATATAGAACTGTTCAGAAGGCGTCTCACTTGTTGAGATCATAATATCAATCTCAACCTGGAAAAATTAAGTCCAAGTCTACTGACCACCTCAACTTACAAATGTAAGTAAAACCATCTAAATATAATTTATTTTCTTACTTATTTTACAAAACTTTTCACTATTCACAAACCTGGGAATGGATCTTTGCAAAATATTCACAGCCATTGTTGACTGAATTTATTTAGTTCTAGGTAAAGTTCAATAAAAAATTATTTTTTTTAAGGTGCAACTGCCTAGACTTGCTATGTTGGTTTTTTTTAAGCTATCCGATATATAAGTGGACTGCACTGCCCATGGCAGCACATGTATTATTTAAAAAGGACAAAATAATTGACAGTTTTATTCATCACCTTTTCTGGTTGATATAAGCATCTCCATTTGAGATACTGACATCTCCAGTCAACATCTTAAAAGTTGTTGTCTTTCCAGCCCCATTCACCCCAAGTAGACCAAAGCATTGACCTTTTGGAACACCGACGTAAAGATGATCCACTGCTCTCAATCTGCGTCTTCCATTCGGGGTCAAAAATACCTATTTAAAAATATGACAGAAAAATGTGTCTTCAGCCAATTTTTCTATTCAATAAAGTTAAATTAAAGAATGCCAATGTTGTGATTTAATTAGACTTGGGTAAGATTAAAAGAGAAGGTGAATGCTTAAAAACAAATTTAAAAATTATGCATTTAAAATCTATTCATCATATGAAAGGAAGCAATCCACATATAACAATCTTGCTTATTTTCTAACCTTAGTTAAACCTTCCAGTCTTAAAAGATCACCAGCTGCTCCTCCTGATATGACTCGTTTCTTTTCCCTTGCTACATCCATATCTTCATCTTTCGCCCTTGGCATGCGAGGTCCAGATGCACAACTGTGACAAAGCGAATAGATAAATAATAAAATACATTAAGAATTTTTCCTTTTTTTCTCTTCCAATAAATTAATTAACAAGCATTGGAAAACAATGATGCGCACTGGCAAACTAATGAACAATAACAAAAACTGAGAAGGAAGAAGACAGAAAATAAGAAACACAAAAAAAGTTTTAAAAAGTCAGAAAGATTAATAAATTATAGAGGATCGCAGAAGAAAACTATAAAAACAAAGACTAAGGATGTTTATGAGAATGAACCATGATAAACTTTAATAACTAACATATTCAAAATAGTTCTAACTTAAGTTGTTCTTGTACTCCTTTAGCTAACAATTTTACTTACATGTTTGACATAAAAAATTTGTATTCAATGAGCAAATTCAAAATGCCAAAGATGAAACCCATGAGACCCATTGCAAAGAGATTTCGCCCAATGATTTTCCACTCAAATAGATCATATTCAAAGTCTTGATCTGCAAGAAAAGAATACAACAGGCATTAAAAAACTTTGTGCCAAAATTAATGGATGATTTGACAATGATATGCATAAAGGGTGAGTAACAGATTGAACAAGAACGATCCTTCATAACTTGGAAAAACATTCATAGTCTCATTGACAATGTAAACAGTTCATTCTAAGTTCGCACTGAACGAATGTGGATATTGATATGGTTAAATTGATAAAGAGTTGATTGATCTTCATTATCAATTTGATTAAGTGGTTGTACGTATGCAAATGTATATAATGTATGCATATGCTTCTATAGAATTGATTTATATAATAATGTATTAAAGGATTTAATTTAAAGGATCTTTATCCTATTAGCTCATGAATATGATATGATAATGATATAATGAAGAATAAAAACATTTATCATGTGACATAAAGTAAATACTTCTTGTTGAATCCACCTTGCATAATCAGTCAGTGATAGCATGAGCTTGAACTGTCTATTAACATTTTATCTTAAAATGAAAGAATTTAAAATTTGACTAATGTTATAGCCTTTAAAGTTTTATGTCACATAACTACAGAAATTAACACATGATTTCTTATCTGTTCTTGAAAGTATGTACAGAATTAACACTATATTACCTACCTATTCTTGAATAAAATTCTGATTGAATCTTATAGAATGCCAAGTCAACAAGTCCCCTGCCAAGGCAATAATGAGGAAATACCAAAAATACTTGTTTGAACACTTTGTTCAACTCTGCCAGGTCCTGAAGCAAAAGAATTAAGTTTTTGTGTATACTTCTTGAAACAAATACAGGAATAAAGATAAAACTAAGAAATAACAGAACTTTCAGAAGCAAGCATCTATCAACAAGATGATTAGGAATAAAGGATATGGAGTGTATTGAAAGAACTCTTAAATGCTTGGTGTAAAAGTGAGACATGAATGATTGAAATTGGTACAATCTACTTCTTTCTGATGTTTTCTAACATCCAACAATGATCTTATTCAATTGATTTCAATAGCTTCATTGTTTCAATATTGTTTGTTTACAGTACAGAAAATAAATTGCACAAAAAAGGTTAAGAAAGTTCAGCTCTCTGACTAAAAGGGAAAAAGTAATTTTAGTACCAGCCTACCTCATGCTCCTGTTCAAGAAAATCCAAGACAAATGTAACCACAGTGGTAAAAAAGCCAGTGAACATATTGAAAGAGGCCAAGGCCACAAAAGCAGAGCTTGCAACTTTGAATGATCGGGAAAATGGATACATCATTGGATTTATGGCCCATCTGGTCGCAGAAAAAATATTCTCAAGATCAACTCAACATCATCTTAAAGGGAATATTTATCTTACTTGTTGTAAACAATAGAGCTAAATTTACTTCATCTAGAAACCAAAACATAATCTCTCTTGTCAACATATAAAAGACTGGTTAATATATTATTAAGATATCTTTCTAATATAACTTTATTTAATAATTTCATTTCAATGTTTAAAAAATTGCACACCTTTAAAAATGTCCATTTATGTTATTATTATGACTAAATGGACTAAGACAGATTTATCTAGATGTGTTACTAGACAATGGTACAATGAAAATGTCACATATACTATGCATAGATAGGAAACATATTCTAATCATAATCCTATAGCATAAAAAAAAATAATTAAAGACTTGAAAAAAAAAGAATCCTCATAAGTTTATACCCGGGTTCTTTCACTATGTTCAATGACAAGGTATAGCAGGAAGCAACAACATTCAACATTCAACTTTATTTACAAATGTTTCATTAATATTGATGAAATGTATTGAGATTAATGCTTTGAACCAAGCTTTGAATATGAGATATAAACTTGAAATCAATGCTTAACGAATATATATGCTTAATCGGTATGAATAAAGATATTGATTGACTATTTCTGTTGGTGAAAATTATGGAATGGGTTCCTTTTGGTGGGTTGCCTATAACTTTAAATAAATTGATTGACCATGTTTAATTGATAAACATTATGGCATGGGTTACTTTTGGTTGACATTAACATAGAGATATTGACTGAATTTTTCAATTGATGAAAATATATGGAATGGACTTTAAAAAATAATTTCAAAAGGTATAACTATTCATGCATATATGCAATTCACCCATAAAGTAGAAGAAGAGCAATGAGGCATGGGAAGTGTTTAGCAGAGGTATATGCATCATGTCCAAAGGCCAGGAAAATAATGATGCAAATGAAAGCTGGAATAATGTAGTTTACCTGTGAGCAAAAACAACAAAAAAAAGAACTCAAAAATATTTATCCTATTTAAATCAATGTTTAATAGAACAAAGTCAGGATTACATTACAAAACTTAACAAAATTCAGAGCCATCCTGATCTATTCCAAAGGCAATTATGGCTGTAGATCTTAATATGTCATGCAATTTTGAGATAGATTTATGCTTTCATATTAGTCCCACTCATATTACTATATTAGGAAGTAAAAAATCCCAAAGAAACTATGCATGTTACAAGGAAAAATAGAATACAAAAAAGCCTTACATAATCCCATAATGAGTTTGAAATCCAGTATATAGTAGGGTTGATGCCTGACACAAATTGAAGGTGTTTACTGTTGGACACACGCTCCTCAATGAGAAAGAGAACGAAACTGGCAGGCACAAAGGACATGGCAAAGATGACACAAATTGCAACAATAAAGTCCACCCAATTCCTTTAGAGAGAGAAAAAGACAATGACAATAATTATAACTGCAAAAAGGATCATTGTGGAATTTTCTAGATTATTTTATAATTAAAATAATGAATATATAATTATAATGTGAAAAATTATAGTATACAGGACATATATGTGTATACTTTATACAAATATTAAAGCATCTTAATCTAGATATTTTGCTCCCCCTGTGGAAGTAAACTATATCAACTCCTCTTACTTCTTTCTCCTCCTCCTCCTCTTCTTCTTCTTATTATTATTATTTATTATTGTATTTATTATTATTATTGATTTATTGTTATTGTTATTATTATTATTATTATTATTATTATCATTATTATTATTATTATTGTTATCATTATCATTATGTACAAAGAACTGCACAAAATCAAAGGCTGTGGAAGATCCTCACAAGAGAAATCAGGAAAACAGCCGAAGCCTCAATGTCGGTCGACTAATGAACGGCAAGAAGTGAAGTAAGTCATTATTATTGTTATTATCATTATTATTATTATTATTATTATTATTATTGTTATTATTATTATTATTATTAATATTATTAATATTATTATTATTATCATCACCATTATTGTTATCATAATTATTACATGTATTATTATTATTATTATTAATATTATTATTATTATTATTGTTATTATTATTACTACATGTACTACTACTTTTCTTCAACAATAAGTTGACTTATTACTCTGAAGAAGAATTGAATGCAAAGTAAGAACAAGCTCATAGGCTAAACCTTTGTCTAAAACAGTGAAAACACAATCCAAAAAGAACAAAAAATTAACTAAAATAAAAAGCATCAAATCAAACAAGAATGAAAAAAAAATCTTATTTAAAAAAAAAAAAGACCCTTACATATTTTTCTCTTTTAACTGATTCCTGTTCAGGTTCACTGGATGATTTACAGTGACAATGCCATAATCTTTGGGATCCTTGTCAGCAGGCAACAAACTTCTTAAGATGAGGTTATTGAGACCATTCATATAAGAAACTGATGAAGCCCATCCTTTATTGTTGAACCATACCTAGAGGCCGCAAATAGAAGCAAAGTTCAAAATTGCAAATAATTAGGTTACTGTCAAATGGTTGTCGTACTAACTTATTAACAATAATAATAATTATATTAATAGTGCTCATTTGTGGATGGATTCTTCTCTATATTGAGCAGGTCATCTTTAACTTTCTGCCTGTATTTTATCACTCTTAGGATTTTCTTCATATCAATTTTTTTTTCTTATTCTGATACAGTATACCAGTGATCCAACTAAAGTATTTAAATTAGTCGTTGATTAAGATTTGATTCAAAGTCATGAATTATTGGAATACTGCATTTAAATTCAGTTTCAGAAAGACATTTTTAGTGCTAACGAGCCATGTATTTGATAAGCAGGATAAAATCCACCCAGAGTTTACCTTGGCGTTATCTTCAACAAAGCCAGTTTTCATCACCTCCTCCAAATTCTCCAACAGTTTCGTATGGCGGGAAAACTTTGGGTGATTCTTTTCTGCTTGGTTGATAAGACGTTTGATACCATTTGAGATCTGAGAATCCTTCAAATGACGCATTGCTCGTTTTGCTCCAAAAGTAAAACCACCATATCTGAGAAGAACAGAAGATGGGAAGAATATTTTTTATCTGCTCATTTCTTTTGAGGAAAGAGGGAGGGGGGGGGGGGGGAGTGTAAGTAAACTATAGAAAAACATTTTCTGTCATGAGCTTCAAACAATTTATTTTTCCTTGCTCGAGATTAATTTACTGAAGTGTTACCAGAATATGATCAAATACCAGAATGCTACCAGAATACAATTAAAGGTTAAGTTCAATATAGTGTCAATGTAATGAAATCATATTTAATCTAAAATTTGTCTGTCACTTTTCATTTTCACTCAAACATCAGAATTTCCATATCAAAAGATGCCGGTTAAGACATACACTTAAGACCCTTATGAAAGGATAAAGATGCCCACACATTTCTGAGCCTTCTGAAATTACAAAAAGTCCTGTGATCTGATCTTAACCATTTAAAACGGAGGATTTGTTTTAAAAAAGTTCAATTGAAAGATGATATCTTATTTGGGGACAATACTGACCTGCGTTTCAAGTAATTGTCTTTTGTTTTCACCAGCCAATCAGATACATCCCGTCCTGTCATGTTGAGAATATTGTCATTGGTTCGAAGCTCCCGGTGAGATGGCTCTGGGCCCCCAGCATCTAAGAATCATACACATTTACTCAGTGTTAGAATGTTTTCTAACAAATCTGAATTAAAATATTGCCTTTAAAAACTAAAAATTAAATTTCATAGATGTGATTTAACTTTACTAGATGCATATGAAGACAAAAAAGGCATATATTTTTAAAAATCATTTTGTAAATATTTAAAATAATCATTTTGTAAATTATTGCAGCTAGTACTGGTATATGCATTACAATGATACAGAAATGACACAGACAGTTTTGTTTTGAATATGTCAAATTTCAACCATACCTGCTGGACATTGCTGGTATCCAGTTTCACAAGAGCAAGAGGAAGATTTCTTCGGAGCTTTCCCTTTTACACGAGTCCACACAGAATCAATACTTGAACCTTGTAAACATGGCTTTCCACTGGTCAATAGGCAAGATGAATTTGAAAATCAGTATGAAGATATATGATGGCTATTGATGTTAATGGAGTAAAGCGCATTAAAGAAATAACAGGGGTATAAATAAATATAGGGGAGCCAAATCCAACATATCTAGTACAGTAAAATATAAAGTGATAATCGTGGATATCAATATTTAAAATGTAATATTATACATTGATGTATAATGGCAATAGATGTGAGTCTTATTAATATTATTATTATTATTATTATTATTATCATTATTACTATTATTGTTATTATCACTATTATTATTATCGCTATTATTGTTATTATTACTGCTACTTCTATTATTATTATTATTGTTGTTATTATTATTATTATTATTATTGTTATTATTATATTATCATCATCATCGTCATCATCATCATTATTATTATTATTATTATTATTGCTATTATTATATTTTTATCATCTTCGTCATCATCATTATTATTATTATTATTATTATTATTATTATTATTATTATTATTATATTATTATTATTATTATTATTA
>JBCJKE010105661.1:0-11070 GCA_039654525.1 Melibe bucephala
CTGCGTTCTATTTTTGCTTTTGTGTGTGTCTGTGCTTGTGAAACACTGGCATACCGTTTACCAAAAACAGCTAAACCAAAAACAAATAGTTATCAAACTCCTCGTACACTGAAGGTGTCAGTGGTCTTAAATACAGCAAAGCTGAATTTTGTCTTCCAACAGTCTCATATCAACCAATTGAGAAAAACAAATAAGCCTTTCAGGACCAACAACTCCCCTTCCAATTAGCATTTACTTACATAATTACTATTTATTAGCACCATTACACATGTAATAAGAATCTCTCTCTGCATTGCATTAATGGTTGTAGTGTGACTTTTAGCTTTTAGCGGCGCGTTGACAATAATGCTCAGTTGACTGAGTCTGTCAGCTTCTATGAAGAAGGAGAAGAATGACTGTTTGTAAGCTATGTGTGCATGTTTGAATTGAACAACTGCACTTACAGACCTACAATACTAGTTCATCTTGGGCAAGAATAAGCTGACAAAGACCGAAATAGTAGGAAACAGCCAAATTTACCAAACCCAACACTTCATGCTTTCCATTTTCTAACTAAAAGGTGTAAACGTCATACAAAGAAGATATCACACTAGCATTGCTTCTGTGGTTTAAGGAGGCTCTACCACTAGATGTTACTGCATCAGGCTAACGTTTAAATGAAAGATCTTGTGAAATCGCAACAACAATGTGAATAGATTTCACTCCTCGCAGCAGCCAGCTTTGACTGTCCAAACAACAAACTTTTGTATCATTAGCAGTGAATCAGAGTGATGTCCGCTGATCACTACATTTAAACTGAAATATAGTAAAACCAAAATAAAAACTTTCGCCTTCATAATTTCAGATAAATTATGTTCCGTTGCCCATAACATTAATATACCTCGTATCCAGGCAAAGTAACCACGCTCTGTATGACAGCCACGGCCACCACGTGCTGCAGACATGACAAGCGACTTCCAAGCTCACTGTCCAGAGTGAACTTCATTGGCACAGTGAACATGGCACAGCCGACAGGACTTAGCCATGCATTACCTGCCCTGCCTGCAAAGGGAAATACATACAGACAGTAGGAGGCGACAACTTCCAATCAATACGTAATCGATCAATAAAATCACTTCAGGAAATCTTAAAAGGTTTAAGAAAACATTCAAGGGGTGAAAAGCAAGAAAATATTGATAATAAACACTTTTAGAAAGTATTGATAATAAAAACTTTTAATATGATCATATTCTACCTCTGCCACTAGTCTGACGGCCAGCGATAGCAATTGGTCCCACTTCCTTTGGAATTGAAAACAAAAGACTGTGGGAAGAAAGAGGTAATAAATTTGATTGGAGCAGGACCAGAACTATAGTCCCCATGTAATTTTGCCTGCATTTTTAAAATCGTCTGACAGACTGAAATGATATCTAGTGAGTACATTTACTTTATCAGTAACCTAGAGAAGAATTTTCTGATGGAAAATGAGAAAAATACCACATTGTCAGATTTCGATTCTTTCTGTTAATTGTTTGAGTGAACTTTAGGCTTTCGACAGTAATAAAATATGATTTAGATCATTGCAGACCTTCCAACATAATGTCTCAATTTCTACAGAAAATCATAATTATCCACACAAAGTTGCAATCCGCTCTGGGAAAAAGTAATTTGAGGTTACAATCAATATCATAAGACAGGGGCTTCCTTTGATGTTCTAAGCATGGAGATGTTGAAACTATACCTGAAGGATATGCCTATATTGGTTTTCAAATCGCATAATTCTCAAACCAGATAGACAGAGAAATTTAGATTATTACTAATCTACCCTATTATACTGTTAATCTTAACTGATGGTTTCAATATATTTTTCAGCGCACAAGGATGGATTACTATTTAAACCGTCACATAATAATTATATTACATCCCACTTCACCATTTTAGATCCAAACCAAAAAACCAGAAAATGTAGAGTTGAATCACATATTAAAACACATTAAAATTCTTGTCCTATTATAAATCAAAGCAATTAAAAGATCAAAGGTGTGTGCTACTTTGGAATAACCAGTAGATCTGTGATATTCTTGATACATATGCCTAAGGTCTGTGGAAACATACATCTGCATGCAAAAAATGAGTGTATCTTTTATTGCCTTTTCAGAGGGATTTGTGATTTTGCATGCACATGGGATATGAAATAGACTAAAGGAGTGGAAATGGAGGATGAAAATGGTAAGACTTTGAGGCAGGTCCTCTCGTTTAAAGCTATTATCCATTTTGACTACCCATAGTCAACCAAGAAAGATGGAAACTTTGTGCTTATGAAATCATCTACTATTACTACCAAAAAAAATGTTGTGCACATCAAAGTATACTGGAACCAGCATTTTCACTGTCCATTTAAAGTTACAAATCAAGTTTGAATAGCACATTTATATTAATATTCCACTTAATAAGGGAATTGAGCTAAATAGCACCTCAGTGGTAAGTGATACCTGCCAGTCATACAACCTCACAACCCCAACACCTCACCCTTTGAAAAAAAAACAATCAGTTCAGCTAATCATGTGGATAGAAGGTAAAAAGGAATATTGTGATATAATACAACATTACTGATGGTGGCAATACATTTTACTGCATGAAATATTTCTAGGAAAATGTTTCAATCATTTACTATCTTGCCAAAGCAAACACAAAGTCTGCCTAATAGTGTAAAGGATCAAAGATAGTATTGAATTTAATGTAATATCCTTACATTTCTATGCCCTTTTTAGAGGGTAAGATGAAACACAGGGACAGACTTAACCATGAGGACACCTACCCATCAAAAACAGTCATAGTGGAAGTAATGACTTCTGTGTACAACACCAGCTGCCCCATAGACCTGCTTTTCAAGTTGTCCCAGTACGTCTGAAGGTCAAAGAACTCCATCTTCTGGTCAGCATCATAATTCGTTGTTATCGGGAGCAAGTTGGGTTGGATATCAACTTCCTCTGGAGATGCGTGGAGTTTCAAACACATTAGCCTTGACTTGAGAACGTTATCACTGTTCAGCCGACTTTTGAAGGAGTCCAAAAAAGTTTCTCTCAGGCCCTTGATAGTTCATACACACAAATAGAGAACAAACCTGAGGCTGTTTACTAGTGATGGTATGCAAGGGCATGTTACGTGTTGTTGCAGAAACCAAACAGTTATAAATAAAAATGTAAGCATTGCTGAATTGCATTGGTGGTGGTGGTGGTGGTGGTGGTGGTGGTGGTGGTGGTGGTGGTGGTGGTGCTGCTGCTGCTGCTGCTGGTGGTGCTGCTGTTGATGGTGGTGGTGGTGGTCGTCGTCGTGGGGATTCTTGGTTTTTGTTGTTTTGGGTTTCTTTTGGGGGGAGGGGTTGGTTTTTTCATTTTTTTGTTTTCATTTGTTAGTTTTCCTTGTTTTTGTTTTGCGTCAGGTTTTTTTTGCTGGGGGGAAAGAGAGTATGGTCACCTTCTTTTTACTAATTTTTCTTTTCTTTTCTTTTCGGCTTGTCTGGTTTTTTGTTTTTAATTAGGGTTGTTTTGTTTTTTTTTGTTTTTTTTTCTTTGTCTTGTTTTGCTTTTTTGGAGGGGGTATTTGTTTTGTTTTGCTTTGTTTTGTTTGTTGTTTTTTTTTGCTTTATACATGCACTATAAAATCATTCAAATGAAGAGCTTACAAGTCTTTTGGCAACCATGTGACAACAAGTGAGTTTTGGAACCGGCCCTGGGTTGGTATCAATGCCAAGCAGTCCGAGCAGTTCTTTTAACACTGCAAGCCTGTCAGTGTTGGACTTTTTCAGGATGGTGAAAGTTTTGTCATCAATGGCGAAGGAGGACGGATCACGTTCTAAGAGCAGCTGCATGAGAAAAGCAATGTGAGACTTCTTGACTATTGTATAATGCAGAAATGAAAACCGGAGATTCAAATGACAGAAAAAGCACAAGCAAAATAATTTCCTTTGAATGAGATTTCATGAGAGTGACAAAATAAACTAACTGCAATTCTATTTAACATATATTTACATGAATATGCTTATATATTCGCTAAAAAAAAGGAATCCTGGAAAAAGACACTATGCTATTCAATTAGTGCTCCTCAACTCTCTGACTGCCGTGTTAAAAACAAATATCCCTCAAATCATTGAAACAGCTGACTTCAAGAGCCAATACCCGTCAGTCTCATAGTTCACATTTTTTTTTCCACAACTAGCTAATGCATATCAGGTTTGACAATCCAAAAATGAAAACTTTCTATAGCTGTACATTGTTATTCTTGTTCACCTTTTCATCTTTTGACTTCATTGCATTTGAAGCAATGCATAGCTTTCGTTACTGCACCAGTTTCCTTTGTAAATTTGAACATTATCTTGACTTGTCTCTAATATTATGTTATATTAACATTTATTCAAAAATGTATGGATAGAGAACCCACAAACATAAAGTAAAAAAGAATTTGATGCTGACGCCTTCTATATATACATTGGGGTTTTTTTTTCTATTCACTTTAGAAGAAAAAAAGGTCTCGATTTTATTAAATACTAGTACAAACACCTGTCATTTCTCAATGGCACACTGGAAACTGCTATATAGTCATTGAGATAAGAAAGGAAGAAGATTGGATTTTTATCTTTACCCTTTAGTTTTCAATGCTTCAAAGGTTAGTTTTTGGATTTTATAATGTAAATGTTACAAAAACTGCTTGATGGGCATTTATCTAACGTACTTAATTCTTTTATCTACCCATAACATCCAAAATCTAAAAACAAATTCTAATGGCTGCCACCTGTCAAAGTAGAGCAACTGATGACTCAAACACATCAACAAATACTGGTGCATCAAGTTATAAATCCTTCATTTCAACATACCTGTGACAAAATAACAGTCCCTCCTTCATCCGAAGAAATCTTCACAACAAGGGCATCTCGCTTAGGGCATTCAGAAACAGCGGTCTGATTGTTGGCTTCATCAGTGCTAACCGACACACCAGAATCGCTTTCGGGCTTTAATCCATCAGCCTCTGTCTCTGTAAGCCTTTCAGCAGGAACTACTAGAGGAATGACTGCTTCAGTGTGGTCACTCAAGCCACAGTACACACTGGGGCCACTCACTGATGAGACTGAGTTCCAGGTTTTGAAGCTGAAATTTACCATTCTCTCACTACTCTCAGATTTCAGGATACTGCTTTTAACTTGTGGTGAGTATTGTTTGTCGATAGAACTATTAAAGCTGATAATTTTCCCTTTGCTGTTTTTAACAAAGCTGTATATCTTTTCCTCTGCATCTGATCGGAGGTGTTCACATTGAGTTATCACCAACGCAGCAGTGTTCCTTTGCCATGGGGAAGAAATGAGATTGTCATGACTTAAGTGGTAAACAATGTAGGCATCTGTATTCACACAAGACTGGAGACTTGCCTTCGCCTCTGCAAATTTTCTGGCGGAGTCCTTCACACCACAATAAATAAGAATATTAGGAGGTTTGGTATTAACAACTTCTGCTTCCTGTGACTCTGGTGAGCTCTTTTCAGTTTTAGCTCTGTCTGAATTGTCTTCTGCATTGCCTAGATTTTGCTTTTCATTATTCTCCATGGTTCTTAGAATGGATGAACTCAAATTGTCTTCTTCTGAAAATACAGTTTAAATATAGAATTTATTTGAAAAGGAATATTTTCATTTTCAAATTTTGGCTTAGATATATTTCAATCCTGTAAACAACAAATACACCATAACTTAATTAAATAGAAAGAATCCATTTGGAAAAAATAGCACAAAGAAATTTACTGGTCAAAATCAGCTCATGTTTCATTCAACAGCACAGCAACAAATGTTAAAATAAATTGATATAAGAACAGTTTAACATGTATACATGCATTAGATTAAAAAACTTTTAAAAATATAACACATTATTAAATTTGAAATAAAGCTGACATGAAAATTGGAAAAATATATTAAAATTATCTTTTGAAGTAGCAATTTTTTATGAAATATGAAAATAAATTCTCACTTTGCATCAATTGGTTTTGAATCTCAGGAGAAACACTAATTACATCTCCTTCATTTGAAATCAAGTGTTTGGGCCAGCTTTTTGTCTCCACAGCTGTGGAACATATCAAATCAACCTTTTTAATTACAGAAGCCTGATCCAAAATCTTATCTAATACATTACTTAAGTGAAAAAAAAAATGAATCAAATAATTTAGCACGGATATGGAATATGTTATTGAATATGTTAAGGTCTTGAGAACAAACAATTACATAAGTAACCATCTTGACTTTGCCAATAATTTAAATCAGAATTTGATTCATTCAACTCAGCCAATGCCCTTTTGTATTTATTTACTCCCTCCATAGTACACCTCCTTTTAATTTTCATCCTTCAAGTTTGTCATAAGATAAAGTCCTTTCCAACATTTACTTAACAGTACTATTAAATGTCAACAACTAAAATCAATATAAATATATATATATATATATATGTTCACACAGACAGATGATACATCTAAAGATTAAAGAGCAATAATTTAATCCATCCAGAGGAATAATTCAATCATCACATCAAAGCTTCCTTTCTAACATGATTGCCTCGTTTTTAGCTTTGTCTTCGTAAGCATTTGTTTCATGTTATGAATATAATATTACAATTATTTTTCATAAGGTGGTAAGATTTCTCATTACTTCATAATTTTTAATTTGGTAAAAATAGGGAATTGATTATGGGCAAAATGAGCTTAAAGCAATGACTTTGAGACAACTTACTGGCGAGGCCTATGACTTCAAGACCATTTCCTGTTAACGTTAAATTGTCCTGACCAAAAGCATCTATCAGCTGTACCAGTTCTGACAAATCACAAGCTATAACAACTCCAAGAGGTTTCTCTACTCTCCAAGCTACAGGCCTACCACAAGACAATATCTGAAAAAAAAAAAAATACAAAAAAATTAAGCTTTAAATAATTTTCAAATGAGCTTCGTGCACAAGATTATAAACCATGAACTTTCCATTAAATTCCTAAGCATACTAAATGTAAACAGTTCTCACGGAACAATAAATATTTTTCACAAGCATTATATCTCAAAAAGTGATTCTAGTGTGATGAATTTACTTTATTTTTTTTTTACATAATTCTCCATTGTCATTACATCCTTTAAGTGTCTGCATAAAAAATATTGAGTGTAATGAAAAATAAAATTGCTAGTTTCAATATTGAAAAAAAAAGATAATATATCGAAAATTAATCAGCAACAGATAGTGACTTGGTTATCCATTGTTATATTAGTCGGGAAGGGGTCCCTTTTTTTAAATACTATTTTAATTTGAATTACTCACTTGCAAAAAGTAGAAATTACAGTAGTTTGATAAAGTCAATTACTGTTCATTTGATACTGAAGTGTTAGCATACATTAGTCTCACTTTTAAAACAGACTCACATGCAACTTATTTGAATTGACAACTTCTTGTGTGTCAGCGTCATTCAAACTTGATATTCTTGCTTCCACCAGTACTCTTACTTCCTCCTTAAACTTGGGTTTTCCCTTGTATGCAATCCAGTTGGTCAGATCAATTTCCACCTGGAGGTTGATTTAACAAGAGAATTCTCTTTCATCAGTACTTTGTTGATGTGATAGTCATTTTCTGTAAACATTAAATTGTAAGGTATTTTTTTAAAAAGTTTTCGATTTTCATGTTACATGATGTTTATTGATACTAGAGTAATCTACCAATAAAAAGTTAGTAAAAATTCTACGTGACTATGAGAAATAATCGAAAGGATTTTTAAAGAATTGTAAGGGTAATCATCCTGTTCAGAACTACATGTATCTTACAGTATCAACCTTGGCAATACATTGTTGTTTCAAGGTGAAATATTCGTTTAAATGATAATAAAAGTACCTTTTGATGGTTCAGTTCTTAACATTTGAAATAAATAAGTAAAATATGTCATCCCTTCTTGAATAGATTGAACTAGTTTGTTCCTGTTATAACAGGGAACATATTTACATAGAAATAAGTTGCATTTTTCTTGACTTGAAAAATTGAAAAAGAGTACTGGATAGACGGCATTTCATCATTCAACAAAGTATGGATGGAAGAAAAGAAAAAAAAAATTAATAAAGACAAAACAGAATTGAGTTTCAGAATGGATTCTTAGACTATAAGTAGAAGAAAGTATCATTGGATGCTTTTGTTAACGGAGAAAAACTGGTAAAATTGTCAGACAAAGTGAGGAAACTTACTCTTCATATAAGCTTTTTATGTACTCTAAATGTGTATATCTCAAGTTAAATCTTTATAAAATTAGTTACTCTACCATTGTGTAAAAAACCATTTACATGAAATCCAGGGAGCACTTAGAGAACAATCATACTTTAGGTTTCCCAATTGAAATTAATTTAATTAAGCCCGATATTGGAATCTTTGACTGGTATTATTAAAGAACCCAAAAGTTTTTGTTGGTTGTTCAATTTATATGTTATTTACAGAATCAAGGTATGTTATGTTGGCCTATATTCATGCAAAAAATGGTCATATTTCTTCAGTACTTTTAAAGCTGTAACGCTTCAAATTTCAGGGCATGGTTTTTTTTGGATCACCCGAAATATATATAATATACAAACAAACAATATTTGTAGGCCCCTAGTCCTTTGTTTTTTTAACTAAAACATTTTGAAGTTTAATCAAAACTTAGAATTAGAACTGAGATGGTTTTTAAAAATGATTACATGCTTTTCATTATATGCTTTTTCCTTTCTCTATAATACATGTACTCTATATTTTAAATTGCATTTACTTAAAAATAATATGTGTTCAATTTTGACTTTGTATGTTATATAATAAGAGATGTATTATAACACAACATGGTTATTGTAAAGTGCATGGACCTACGTGACTATGCTTTTCCAAATGCAATTTATTATTATCATTATTATTTTTATTATTATTATTTTTATTATTATTATTATTATTATTAATATTATTATTATTATTATTATTATTATTATTATTATTATTATCACTATTATTACTTTTATTACTATTATATAATAATCATTATAATTATCATTATTATTACTATTATTGCTATTATTATTATTGTTATTATTATTATTATTATTATTATTATTATTATTATTATTATTATTATTATTATTATCCATGTTGAGAAAATAGAATACCCAACAGAATAGAAACAGCCTGGAGAACCATGAAAAAATTTGGGCCCCTAATCAGAGACGTTGAAGACAAAATAAGACGAAAACAGCTGTCCAATGTTGCCTTGAACAAACTTGAGTAAAAGTGGACACAGGCCTTGTAAAATTGATCCTTGAATACAAATATGGGACGTGGGCCCTTAAAAAGACTGAATTGAAAACATAAGATGCCTTTCATCAGAAACAGTTAAGGAAAGTGCTCAACATTTACTACCCAGTCAAAATTTCAAACTCGTCCCTCTACAAAAAGTTAATGAAAAGCCCATTTCCAAATTCATAGTTGAAAGCCACTGAAAATTATTTGGACACATCTTAAGATGACACCAACACATCCAGACCAACAAATCCATGGAACTATATTATACAAAATTTGACAATCAATTCAAAGGAAGATCATTGACAACACTGCCAATAATACTGAATAAAGAGCTGTCCTATCTCAACTCCAACATATCTCTAAAGATGAAGAGCGATTTAAAACACCTAGTATCACTAGCACAGGATCAAAAGCACTAGAGAGCCATGACAACAAATGAAGTTCATGAAGATCATGAAGATTGCTGAGGCATCCTCTTCTGACAATTCGGCCATGAAAAGCAATTAAGTCAAGTCATTAATATTATTTTCATTATTATTATTATTATTATTATTATTATTATTATTATTATTACATGTATTATTTTTACTATTGTCAATATTAGATCTAATATTTTGCACCTGTAAAACATAACTTTAGGGATCAGGCTGAAATATACTATGTTTTGGTTCAGCATAATTGATGAACCAAAGTATGTTCTCACCAGAATTCTTTTTTTTTTTAAATACCGGGTACCAAAGAGATTGGAAAATCTTAAAGAAACAGTCTATATTTTGTCGACAAAAACAATGGTTCTGAAGTAAAAAAATTACAAAATACATTCTGGCTTACAATAAAAGGCTAGTGAATCTAAGAATGAGTAATGGAGAAAAATTAGAAAGGCAAAATTACAGGATGTCAAAGTCACAAGTTTGCAGAATGGATTTCAGTGCATGCATGTTCTTTTCATACCATAGAATCCATCTGATGTATTCTCAGATAACTGTCTTCAAGCAAAGTTTCTTTCAATCCTTTACTTGAATTTGGGGACTTGAGCAGTTCCATAGCTGTAATGCTAAATTTAGCCTTTGATGCAGCTCTCTCGATGAACAAGCCTGTTTGACCCAAAACTTTATGCATAGCATTTGCATAACGTTCATGGCGGACTTTTTGAAGCAGCCAGCGCAAACTCATAAGGACAATATTGGTCAATATGAGAATCATATTGAATTTAAAATAGATAAATTCCCAGTCTGACCTCAACAAGAGTCTGGAATATACCTGGACAAAAATTAATTATTATTGGTAAACAAAAATTCCATCAGTACAGGTTTTTCAACATTTCTCTCAACATCTCCACAACATAAAAAAAGGCTTTCATTGGCACATGTTCATCTTAAGGTTAGAAGTTCGTCGAAAAAGATATAAGATCTAAATCACTGTATTAGAATATAATGTGTGCAAAGCAAAGTCTAACAAACAAACTGAACAGATGTACTGAAAGTTCAACATCAAACTACATTATTACATTCCATTACAATATTTCGCATTCCATACAATCATTTTGTTCACAGGTATTTTTTCCCCTTAAGTCTTTGCATCTGAAACATTTCAGCTTGAATTTAGATGTGGACAAACTGATAAAAAAAGAATTTTAATTACAAGTGATAATTTTCTAGCGTTCTTTGAGTTTTTATTTGCAATTGTCATGCCTCTATTCTACTGATAAAACCTGTTGTTGCTTTTGGTTGTACTTTTTGTTGTTTTTTTTGTTGTTTTTTTTCGGGGGGGGGGGGGG
>JBCJKE010105883.1:0-11069 GCA_039654525.1 Melibe bucephala
CTCTCTCTCTCTCTCTCTCTCTCTCTCTCTCTCTCTCTCTCTCTCTCTCTCTCTCTCTCTCTCTCTCTCCCCATTTAAGCAATGGCCCAAAATAAAACTAAAAAAGTGTGAATAAAAGGTATCCTCCATTTCATAATATAATAATTCACCAGATTTGAATGGCGGACTGAAATTCGCATATCACCCTTTAGCCCTAATCTAAGGGTCCAACAAGATAAAAAAACAAAAGTAAATTACATAATTATAAAGAGCAGCAGTGGTGCCAGCCTAATGTACGTCTATTTTTTTCCTTAGCAGTTGAGTGCAGTCAACATTTGAGAAGTGAATGATGCACTGTGCTGTTGCCTGACAATATATTCCAGTATTATCGTTTCATCATCATCAGCATGTCCACTCCTTATTGTCCAGTGGGTTTATGATAGAACCAACCCATGAAAGTCAGTCAGACATTATATCACAGTCCCCAACCTACATAAACGCAGGGGTGAAATATAGAAACATTTTTAATGGGCCAGATCCAATGTCTTATACACGATACTTATATGCTCATGACTTACTGGGTACTCAAAACTTATCTCAGTCATATTATTATTTACTTGACTTACTTGACTTAAAGGCTTTTCGTGTCTGATCCGTCATAATTAGTGCACATCTCAAACAAGATTAATGTCCCAAAAACATGTAATAATTAGAACAAAATGATCGAGTCAAAGAAATCAAGAGATCACAACTTGGAAATATGACACTAAATGTGTGTGTGTGTGTATGTGTGTGTATGAGTGTGTGTATGTGTGTAATAGTCCCAATTCAATAATATTTGTATGGCAGTAGGAAGTAAACAATTTTCTGAGTGTCGTCACATGACACAACTTTCTTGGCAAGATAAGAAAGGAAATGAAGATGTACTTCATGCAGCTAGCGTAGAGTCATCTTTGGTGAAAATACTAGGCAGGCAAATTTCATGGGCATCTAAACCAACGGAAAGGTGTGGAACAACTCTCTCTGACTGGAAAAATAGAGTCAGGCAAAGGTCAAATTTCTTGGAAAATATTAATCTGGGTAACTGAAAAAGATCTAGACAACATAAGTTTTTAGAGTTGTTTAGGCATAGACGTGAGTGCTGAGCAATGATCACTGATGTCTCTCTCAGACATCATGTTTGAAGGAGGAGGAGGAGGAGGAGGAGGAGAAGGAGGAGGAAGAGGAGGAGGAGAAGGAGGAGGAGGAGGAGGAGAAGGAGGTGGAGGAGGTGGAGAAGGAGGAGGAGGAGACGGAGGAGATAGAGTAGTAGTAGAAGAGGAGAAGAGGTGGAGGTGGAGGAGGAGAGCATAAGGTAGTGGAGGAGGAGAAGGAGAGCATGAGGTAGTGTAGGACGAGGAGGAGAGGAGGAGGAAGAAGATGAGGAGAAGAAGATGATAAAGTCACCTAAGAAAATTCAGGAACATTCATTTTGGAATGGATTTATAACATTTAGACTCTTAAGAATGTTTATGATTAAATTGATGACCTTCTTTTTTTCATTCAAGAGAATAAAATCCCAAACAACACACATACCACATATAAATTTCCTCTTATACTAAGGCAAACATGCTAAAATGCAATCTAAAGATTTTAAGTAAAAGTACAAAATTTAAATACATTTCACACAAAAAAGAACATATGAAAAAGGTTTTTAAAAAATTAATAAAGAAAAGTTTAACATCTTAATGTGTTACGTTTCATAATTAAAAATGTTCCTAAATTATTAATTCTGTTGGTTTAAAAGAAAAAAAAAAGATTCAGGTCAGTCTCACTAGCATCTAAAGCAAATCAAAAGCAAAAGCGTAACATTGTGGTCAGAAATGAGTTACTCATTTTAGTTGTGCATGTGTGCGTCTTCATTTGAGAAGAGACACAGAAAACAAGTGAATGATAATGAAACAGATGTAACCCAGATTGTTTAATCAATCAGTAATGAACATATAATTATCAAAAGTCTCACTTATCCATAGAACTCATTCAACAAAGAGTTAGGAAAGACAATTTTTAAAAAATTATCTTGGAGCAATGGCATGACAAGCCAACACTAAGAAAAATTACTTGAAGACAGTGGTACTGAAGGACTTGCAAAGAATTATCATAGAATGTTTCAAATCAACATCAATTTAATGGCTCCCAACATTGAGTTAAAACACGCCATAGTTTCTCAGGATAAACAAAAATCTGTCAAAAAATAAATTAAAAAATTAAAAGATACTCAAAACTACATCCCATCAAAACAAATAATTGATGGTATTAGAAAATCTTGGAGACTCATATAAAAAGCCTGTTTACAAATCAGTCTTAAGACAGTCAAGCCAATGCTTAGCAAACAAAAGGGAGGAAACCTTATCCAAGACCTGCCTCACACTCTACAAGGCTTAAGGAAAACCAAATGGAAATACTGGGACTCTTCCAGCTGAATGCTCATAGGATACAGTAGAACTTCCTCCAACATGCATAAATGGTGCAAAGGGAGATTTGTAACTCTTCCTAAGTTAGACAACCACTTGAAATCATGAAATGACAAATTTATTCTGGAGTCGTAGCTGTACATTACTTCTACTTGAGGGTGAAAACTACCCTTCATTTTCAATAAGACATGAAAAATATCAGTAAAGGGGTTGGGAGAACATAGATGAGAATCAAATCTAGCAAAATAGATATATAAAAAAAAGTGTACTTCAATTTTAATTGAGCTTTTCCATAAAGTGACTTGCTATGATTAGGGAGAGATATTTGTTTTCGATGACAAATCCACATAACTGTGTGGTAAATGGTAATTTAAAATGGGAATGAATTTTATAAGCAAATACTGTGGATGAAACTATGATACAAAAAAAGAAAAAAAAAAGAAATCAGGTTATACTAAAGATTGTAGAAAAATTTAATGGCGAGCAAAAAGAAATGCACAATCCAAATGGAATCTTACTTCAATTACAAATATTTGAAGTGTGTGGAATTTGAAGCACACTTTGCACTTGACTTAGTAAAAATGAATTTAATATCTCCTGAAACTTGACATGTAGATATACCTGCATTGGAACTCTCTAAGTTATCATTTATCAGACCCTTCATACTTTAAGTAAGTTAGTGTATTCATCAACCAAATGTAAACTATATAAAATGGTATACTTGCTGAATTATGTTTTCTTTGACTGATCAACTTTAAATAAAAGGTGCTCTCAGTTTAATGTGAAACTTAGAATTAAATTCTTTCATATCAATACTCAAAAACGATATTTAAGTATTCTGTAAGCGGTATTCATAAAACATGTAAAAATAATACTGATGACGATGACAATGACGATGATGACAACAATTATGATGATGATGATGACGACAATACAGTTGACAACGACAATGATTATGATGATGATGATGATGACGAGAATGACAATAATGATGATGGTGATGACGGTGATGATGGTGATGATATGATCATCATCAGGATCGTAATGATGATCATAATAAGTATGAAAATATATAAGTTGAAGACAGACAATTCAATATAGTTTGTATGGTACAAATGATTATGAAAATTGACAAAAAGAACATAAACATCTAAACATTTTATCAGCATTTTTTAAAGTAAAAAGAAAAGAGGAAAAGAAAGAAACAAAAACAACACAAAAACCAACAACATGGAAATATAAATCAGAATTGAAAAATCAATAAAAAAAAAAAAAAGCATAATGAAATTTGAGATAATTCAAAAAACATGTCAAAAGATACAACATTTAAAATATTTACAATCACAGCATTTATAAAACAAAATGTAAAATTCAACAGTAAGGCAAAACGTAAAGCTAAAATAATTGCCTGAAAAAATCAGAGCTGAATGTTCAAGTCTCCAAACTTATTATTATTGGCATAATTTTTCATCTGTCTTCATTTAAATGGAGAAATTGCAATAAAATACCCACTTCAAAGCAACATGAAAAAGAACCCAAAGGTCTAGTATACTTTAACTCTTAAAGTGAGGTGTGCTCATCATAATAAATGTGTTGGATCAGTTATACACAGATTTATATTAAACTAGGTAATAAACAAAGGCATAGTATACTAGTTAGACATCTAAAAACAACTGTTGTATTTGTATTGATAAAGGCATTCATATTTGTATGTGTGTCTATATCTGTATCTGTGGGATTGCATTGCCATATCCCTATTGGGCTTTACAACAACAGGAACAAGAGATTCCTTTGGTATTCAGTAGTTTTGTTGATGACTGTTACAGTGTGGTTCTAAAGCTGTCAACTGTTGTTATGTGTACACTGTATCTTCATCTTAGTTGTTTCAATCTAAATGCCTTGAATGAAAAAAATAGTTTTTGAATTGCTCTTCTATTGTTTTGTAGAATAAAACCTGCCTTTGTTGTTTTCTATCATCCTGGACCATCAGCAAATTCAGATCTTTCATAATCTGAGTGATGTAAGCAATGTTACTGGTTTTGAAGTCTTTGTGATGAAGCTATAAATTATCTTTAATCACAGTCTTTTATATCTTGAGTAATATAGCGAGCATCTAAAAATGTACACTATAAGAGAGCTTTTACAGAGTATTGTTTGTCTACAGTAACTTCAACAGCAAGTTTTGACAGAGTTCACATTTGAGAGTTCACAGAAAAGGAATTCCTCAATCATAAAATTACATACAGACGAAAAGGCTGATGACAAACCTGGATAGGACTACTGAACACATTATAAAATATTCAATCAATGACTTGATCGAGTAGACCCAATAAGATGATAGAAACATGTATGAAAATTGCAAGACTAATGATTTACCAGAAAACCTAATAATGCCCAAAGAATTCATTATTTGCAAGAAACTACTATATTTTTTAACAAGTAATATTTCTTAGTGTGCGGATGAAATACAAATTAAAATTCCATTTGCCAGAATCAGACCTCTTCCAAAATCCATCTGCCAGAAACTTCAGCCCCATGCCAGAGGTCCTTTAAACCTTGATTGAAAGGGAAATGAGTGTCCAAGATGACATTGCTTGGAATAATCTTGACAAACTTCATTTTGAGAAAAGAAGTAAAAATTCATACCAATGCCTTTAAAAGTGCTCTTGTATGGATCTGAGTTATAGAAAGCCACACAAGATGTCTTTACTTAACTTAAACAAAGTAGCAAATAAGGTTCCAAAGAGAGGGCTGCCATGGTCCTAATATTAGAAACGATTATAAAATGCAGATGGCAGTGTATTGGCTGTACCTGTCAAAAAGAAGCAGCAGCTCCACACAAAATGATCACTGGGTGGATTTCATAAGGATGAAAGAGGAGAGTCCGGCCTATCCAAACATTGATGAGAATGGTAGAATGAAAAACAACAGAACAGGGTTGGTGGCAGGGCTAGATCAAAAAGCTGGCGGCAGAAAGAGTGAAATTGTGAGAGAAAGTGATCGTTTTCATGTGTGAAAGAAGCATCTTTAAGAGGATAAGTAGATAAGTAAATAAAAATTATGGCCAGAAAGAAATGTTCATTTTGACAGATTGTTTATTTTCAACATGTTTACCCTGTGTGAATTTCATTGTGAAAGGGTTTACTTTTCCAGGAAAATCCCATTCTCTCCATGAATCCCATAGATCAGCATTGATCACAAATGGCAATACTTATCAGACATACAAAGGAAAATAAAAATCAAGCTCATCATAAATCTTGTAAATGGATATTTTTTATGGAATATCACAAAATCAGTATGGTCCAAAAATCAAATTGAAAAAAAAAAGATAGAAAGCGAAAACATTTTTGTTAAATATTAAGAAAACAAATCCAAATCCTCATTAGCTGATTCTGTGTGAGCCTGTAGGTATTTGAGAATGTCATCTTGATCCAAGTTGCCAGCAAAGTCTTCGTCTTCTTTAGATGGCTTTCCTGCACCTTTGTTTGAATTACTCACTCCTGGTTTTTCAGGAATGCTTGGTTTAGCACCGGGTTTTGGTTTAGATGGGACAGCTGGTTTAGCAGGAGTTGATGGTTTCGGAGGAGCCTCTGGTTTTTTAGCCACTTTTGGTTTAGCGGACATCCCTGATGACTCTGCCTTTGTGGAGATTGAATCTGATGATATGCCAGTTGTGTCCCTCGGTTTCTTGCTGATTGTGACATTCATCAGCTGGTCAAGGTCATCATTAAAGCTTGAGATTGAAGATAGAATAAAAAAGATTAGTGTCTTTACCAACCAATATCTTAGTGTTTGAAACATGAGCATGTGTAATGTATTATAAAGTATTTTCAAATTTGACTTCTCAGTGTAACATTAAATAAAGCAACAAGATAATAAAGAACTAGTTTGATCCTTTGCTTGTGGCGTGTCATAAAAAAAAAAATCATGAAAAATACATAATGAAAAATACATAGAAAAAAATTATATTTGGAGTATTAAACAAAACTAGTTATGCTTTTCAGACACATGTAAATTTGTTTTCATTTTTGATCCAATAGCAATTGGTTTACATAATGTTTGTTTGTAATCCCATCCTACAAAATAAGAATGATAATGATAACTTTTCATTCTGGACACCATTGAATCAATAATTCAAGATCCTCTCCCATCACATGTTCTCCTTTTCACTTAAAAAGCGAAAATCTCCAAATCAGCCAGCACATTCATTTACTATGCCCTCATATTTGGGTTTGCTAATTAAAATGGTATATTATCAGGATTAGAAACCATGTTTGGAACTACGGGATAAGCAAAAAAAAAATCCATAGTGAAGGGGTTAAGGTTAGAGCAAGACAATGCCATAGCATGACCAGATCTTTTTAGCCTATCAAAAGTTCAAGGCTGTAAACACCTGTTTGAGAGACTTCCTTCTCCCAAGGCCTTTCATTGCCTTGATCAGCATGAGTTTGCAAGCCTAAACTTGAATCATAAGAACTTCACTCTAATGTTGTTTAGGCTAAAAAAAAACAAAAAAACAACATTAATGTAATCATGCCCCTACATTCACTTCAAATAGGTAGACGATATCAGTGCTGTGACATGGAAAAACAACTCACTCAAATAAGCCAGAATGGCCAGCGTCCTCCAGACTTTCAGTTCCTTCTGTCACCTGTGTTGTTACTTTCTTTGAAATGATAGCATCAGGCAAAAAGGAAAATTCTGCTTCATCTTCTTCAGTCAACTCTCGCTTCAAATCTTGACCAGCAAAGACTCCAATGCCACCTTTATTTATTGAGGAAATAAAATGACAGTGACTACCTCTGCAAAATTAAAGTCAAAATAGCATTGATAGTATAATATTTATACAGTTCTCATGGTGAGCAACTTAGAGTATACTTTTAAATTCTATTTGTAATCCTCATAAAAAATGGATTAACAACAGTCATTAAAAAAAATGAGACAAATTTTCTACCTGATTCAAATATGGATGCCTCTCCTTTTTTAACAACTTCTGTCTCATCACCGAACAGTTCTTCATCGTTTTCTTCTTCCTCTCCAAAAAAATCATTATCATTATCAGGTCTGAAAAAAGAGGTCACAGTGCCAAAAATTAAAATAACAGCAGAAAGGAATTTTAGCAAATCATTTGATAAATATGAATACAAACTAAACGAACTAAATACATATAGAAGCACTTTGTCTTATAAATCCTTTATCCAAACAACAAACTCATGAAATAAATGACACATTTAACCCTCAGAGATTGCAAGAGTGCCTCAAAGGTGGAACAATCTATTTGTGGATAAACCGTAGATTCAACAAAGAATTGAAAAGAAAATTCCCCTATTAATCCCCGAAGGAAAATTTGTCTTTTGGTTTTTAAGTGAAAACCAAGTGTCAGCCGCAAAAGCAGCACTGCAAGCAGATAGATAGGATGCCACTTTTTTCAGCATGCCCAACATTGGAATGCAAGGATGGAATACAGATTATCCCTCCCTGATCAAAAAGTGACCATACATTTTCCTGGTTTGGTCTGGAACAAACTATTAAGGCAGTGGTGAATAGCAAATTGAAATTTGAACACAGTTTTGATTTCATTATGATGGCCTTTATTTAAAGCCTTAATGTTATTAAGTCTTCGTCTTGGTCTTCAAAATAGTTCAGAAACACCAATGTACTGAGCATGGCTGTCAACATACTGAAAAGTAACTCTACCTAATATTTTGATTTCAGTGTTGTAATATTAATTCTATTTAAAATCTTCAGAATTTTGTATGTATTTTACATTATAAAAACATTGACAAGAAGTCAAGTCCATAATCTGCATGTAGTAAGGAAATAAGAATACAAAGGAATATCTATAATGAAAGGAAAACAAAGTCAATAAAAAGAGCTGAAAATGGCACATCCACTCTCTAAACAACGTGTGTGGTCAACCAGCAATGGGTGATATTTCCATTACAAGTGTAAGAAGGAGAGGTGTACATGAAATCTTTCATGCCTTTTTCTTTCCGACTTTATGAATTTAAATCTAAATGCAGCCCACCATTTTCCAGCCCATAACTATATTTCATTTTATGATGAATCCTGTTGTTTTGATCATCAGAGCCACTTGCCTGTTTGCATTCCTCTTGTATAATGATAATGTTTCTTTTGGTGTTGTTTTTGGTGTTGCCTGATTTAAATGATTGGTCAGTGTGTAAAAGAGGAACACCATGTATGTAAACCTATTATTATTTATATGCCAATGTATACATGAAAGATTTGCCTTTTTTTAAAAAAATATACATATCTTATCTTAAAAGTTTGTGCACAAGATCTTGTGTGACTATTTTTCATATTGAATTCAAGAGGCAATAAAAAGCTAATAAAAACCCCACTGAAAAAGTTCAAGAAGTCATAAAAGGGACTCAAGATCTATTATTGCTAATCTATGATAAACTTCTTTTTTTTTTTTTTTTTTACATACGTTTTATCCTCTTCTTCCTCTGCTGGTTGTGATGATGTTTGGTTCTGATCCAAAAATTCCCCTCGATCAAATTTCCTGGCTCTTATAGAGTCAACTCCTTTACATTTGAGAAAAAAAAAAATCATGACCCATTTGAAACATATGTACAGTGGACATCGCTTATAACGAGGTCGTCGGGGCCAACGTGATTACCTTGTTTGAGCCAACTCTCAATATATGCGATCAAAGGACATGATCTTAAGTGCCAGCGACGTGTGATGTCTCATCTAACCCACTTCGCCATCCCCTCTGGCCTGGATGATTGGAAACATTATGAATCACATGCACTACAAATAGGCCTCTACATGAAAGAGATGTGTAAGCTATCAATCTACACCCCCCCTTCTCTACAACTGCAGGCAATGGAAACACATGGGCATGGGCGATTGAGCTGACACTGACACGAACGCCGTTACTCATTACATTGTATATATATTATTATGATGTATGGTCATCGGGTCATCATACGTTAGATGTGTGATGAAGATAGTGATTTAATATAATATATCGAAGTATGGGGTGGCTTGGTGCCGACATTTAAGCCACTCACACAAGTCGAATAGCAAGCACAGTCCTCATTAAAGGTGACCTTTCCGCAATTAAGACTTTATATTTTGCAATTTGTGATTATGATTACAAACTACAAATAAGGCAAATAAATGGGGATTTGGATAGACCTAATTATAGCCGACTTCCCGTTATTACTGACTTCGTTATATGCGACCTCCACTGTACAAAGGATCAATAACAAATACATATTTATAACATGACTTATATTTGGAAAAAGGGGGCAAGGTAAATTGTTCACATTCGGAATATTACATTACATCTCATCAGCTCTACAAGAGAAAAAAATTTCAAATTTTGCTACTGTAGAGCACTAGAATAAAAAAAAAAATCTCTATCTAAACCATTTTCATCAAGTTATCATTGATTTTATGCATGGCCATCATAAATACAATACTTAATTACCTAGAAATTCTAGAAGAGGCAGACAAGTAGACAACTTTTTTGTAGAAGCCAAGAATTTGACAAAATGATCAATACTATTTCTTCTTTCACGTAAAACTACGTCGTTGACAATTATTGACTTTTTGTTGATTGGAGGCAGAACTGTTCCAGAAAATGCTTCTGATACTTTATTTCTCAGCTCCTCAAATTCACCAAATTTCTTTTCAATCTGTCACATAAAATCAAAGAAAAAAATTAGTTCAATTTTATTCCACTAAATCAGGAAACTTTGCTTCAAAGTGATAATAGCTATCTTAACTATGCAAAGAATAAAACAGCAATCACTAATAGTCTGATTAAAGAGACAAAGCACTTTTTTAAAATTAATTTTATACATATATAATACTGTTTTGAATTAATCTCTTGTAATGTATTTCTCCAAATAAAATAGTATAGGCAAAAAACCCCCCAAAAACAAAACAAAATTAAAAACAAAACACATTCTCAAGGAAAGTTGGAAGAGTCAATATAACCATTGAAGGGTAAAAAATAAAAGACAATGAGATAAAGTGAGTTTTCATTTTTACTCATGGGAGAATATGATATTTGCTATTTCATTTTTTTTTAAAGAAATACAAAGGTAACTGTATCAACATAAAAAAATTAATGGGAAGGCAATGATGATAAAGATAATGTGGTGAAGAGCACATATATATGTATAAGTTGTTGTTGTTGTTGTTGTTTTTGTAGTTGTTGATGTTGTTCCAGCGACACTTGGGATTAGCTCTTTAGTTTAAAGTCATGAAGATGTACTTGCAGGTCTGTTGTTATTGGCAGTCATCTGTTTTTATGTTTTTAATTGTTTCGTCAGTGGGCGGGCAGGAAGAGTCCTCTCAGATCTTTTACTTTTTCACAGTCTAAAAGCATGTAAGTAACAGATTCATATGGTGCATAACAAAGTTGACATAGTAGGATATCAAAATTGGATTTTATTTAGATGGTGGTTGAAAGCTGAGTAGCTGTTTCGCAACCGAAAGATGGTGTTTTCATCATGCCTCTATTTAAAGTTAAGATGTTATTTTTAAGTTGGGGACAGCACATATATTTATATATATTCTTATGCCAGTGTTCCCATGTGTTCACTCATTAAGAGCATATACATATCCCCCCCCCCCCCACAAACATACACACACACA
>JBCJKE010105994.1:0-11069 GCA_039654525.1 Melibe bucephala
AATGAATGACCAGAGCCAAGAATTTCAAAGGTGAGGGGGGGTGACTGTGGGGGGGAAGAGAGCCCACTGAAAATCCCCCCCCCCCCCCCCACACCCCCCACTCTCAAAGACAAACCACCTTAAAATGAAACGAGAAACAAATCAACCAACAGTAGGCCTACCTAATTTCCTCTTCAGCAACATCCGTGTCAGCCACATCCGCGTCCATCAAATTCTCCTCTGAATAGTCAGTGGCAGTGGTGCTGTCTGCCTCAGCACTGGTCTTCCCTTTCCAGCCTTCCTGTAGGTACAGGTAGTCCTTTGCCTTCAGCTGGTGGCCCACTGGCGTGTCCTCCTGCTTCGACTCGTCACCGGGGAACAGCGAGCTCAACGTCAACACGTTGGTCTTACGCTCTTCGGGGCTACTACTGGCTTCTAGCTGCTCGGCGTCGTAGAAGTCTGGAAGCTTGACATATGGCCGTTGTCGTGAGGGGTGGACCGACGTGCTGTGCTCTTTGATCTCCGACTCTGAACGGCTGACAAAGTCCTTGCACAGCGTGCACGTGTAGAGGGAGTGGGCAGGATGCAAGTCGGAGACGTGCTGCTCCACGTCTTCTTTGACGTTTGTGGAGAAGCCACAGTGGGTGCAAACAAAACGACGCGACGAACTGCTTGTCCTGATGGACCTGGCCGCTCCACTTACGACCAAGGATATGATCAAAGGGGGGGACTGAGCATCCGCCCCTGCGTTCATCTGTGATGTGATTGTCTCTTCCTTCTCGCTGGAAACGCAATAAAAATTAGACTCGTCCACGTGGCGGCTGATGTAAAATTGGGCCTCGGTGTTGGGATGCGAATTCCTACAGTGGCTGGTGACGGCTGTCATGGAGCTGAATTCTGACTGACACACCACGCATTGGAAAAGGACGTCACGAATGTGGGTATAAATGTGAGACTCGATCGACAGTTTGGAAACTGCTGTAAAGTTGCAGCGCTTACACCGATAGGATCCTGACATCTGCTTGTAACTAGATGGAATGGTTTTGAGTTTCCGGCTCTCATCTTTCGGATCCTGACTAGTGGAATGCACTGGGCTGCTGGAATCGTCTGACTTGGGTGTGGCTGAAGTCTTGACAACATTGTTGTTGTTGTTGTTATTTGAATTAGCAAAATCTGCCTGGGTGACGTCGGTGTCATTGTCCAAATCGGAGGAGATGAGTTTGGCTATAGCCTCATCGTCCTCAACACACGCCTCAGCCACGGCCTCCTGCCCGGATTCATCCCTGGCACTCTGTCCTTTACCGCCATTTGAGCTTTGGACAACGATACTGTCAGTCTCAGTTCGCGATGAAAAAACAACAGGGCCGAAATTGCCACCTTCCACAGGCAATTCTGTTTCAGCGACTACATTGCTTGCCTCCCTTTCAGTGCCAGTCTCAATTGCGGCTATTTTGGTTTCAGCTTCTGGTCCCTTCTCAGGACCAGACGTCATACCATTCTTGGCACTGTCTTCAACAGAATTTGATTTGCTTCCCTCATCTCCATCACCCTTTGGTTTCTCAATGAGAGGTTTAGCAGCAGTTTCCAATGATTTAATAACGGGAACAGGAGACACTTGATTTGACTGAGACGTAGCTGTCATGACAGGCTCAATGGGAGCATGTGAAGTTGTCATCTCACTCTTCTCTGTGCTCTTTGATTCTGTAGTGTTATTGCTTTGCCCTGTGTCGCTCAATGAAACAGAGAAAGTGCTCTCGTCCTGACTCGGCTCGTTTCCGGAGAGATCCAGAATCAACATGTCTTCCTCCTCTTCAGGACCCAGATCTGCCTCACCTGGTAAGGCTTGGGGTAGCACCTCTGTCGTAGCACTGGCACTGACGGCAGGTTTATCCTGATGGCAAGCACTGGGTTCATGTTGGGTCAAGGAGACCTCCTTAACCTGATCACTAGGCTCCTGGCTATGAGGATCCCTGGAAGCACTCTGCCCAGCCTCAGCAATAAGGGTGCTTGTGCTTGTGGCACCTTTGTTGTCGATAACTTTGGCCGACCCGACTTTCTCTGATTCACCGCTGTTGTCAACAACAGCAGCCGAATGGTCTTTCTCTGATTCAGAAGCAGACTGTATTTGACTGACCTTTGAGGCTTTCGGATCATTTGGAAACCGTTGTTTTAAGAACTCGACATACTTGTTCTCAAATACCGATGATCCCTGAGGTTCCCCCGAAGCGCGCTTAGAGGACTCCTCTAAATCTGACAGCACTTCGGTTTTGATGACTAGCTTCAGGGGCTCCTGTTCGGGGCACTTCATTTCAGCCACCAGGTTCCTCATCAAATTATGTTGCTTCCCTCTATTGGTTACCCGCTTTAATTTCAACCTCGGAATGTAAGGACGCTTTAGGCCTTCAGTATTCTCACTACATTCGTCCTCGTCTTCTTCAACTCCCTCTAAGTCGGCACACCAGTCTTCATCTGCTGAATCGTCGTCATACTGAGCACTGTATGGACTGCTAGGCAGATTCTCATACAAACAAGCAACAGACTGATTCAAATTCAGTTTCTTCACAAAATCACTCAGCACCACAGAACACGGCTTCACCCCATAACACTGTCCGAGCACCTCGTCGAAATCTTCTGCCGAGACACGAGCAATACGCTTTTCTCGTCGATTGATTTTTCTGGCCTCTAACCGTTCCATTTCCAGGTCGTAAATGGCCTCCTCTTGTTTCCTCTTCATCTCCAGCATTTCAAGAGGCGATCGTGTTGTTTTCTTTCGGAATTCAAATGTTCTCAGAGGTCTAGGAGTAGCACTAGCGCTGACAGCACTGACAGACTTGCGAGCGGTCTTTCCAGAAGGTGCTGAAACATCTCTCTGAGATACTCGAATACCTGGTGGCCTCCCTCTCTTGCCTTTCATCGTGGAGCCTTGAAGCATGAGGACATTGGATGTTGAAAGTTGCTGCTGACTTTCGGTTACCGCCTGGCTATTTGAAACGATTACAATCTGGCTATCCAATACCGTCATGGTCTGGCTATCTAAAACGCCTGCGGTCTGGCTTTCTGATATGGTCAAAGGCTGGCCACCCAAAACAGCCACGGTCTGATTGTCTAATAGACTGGAGCTGTCTTGAAGCTCTGGGGGGTGAATCACAGGTGCTTGAAAAGATTTTCCTTGGTTTGTCTTGGAAGTGCCTGAGAGGATGTTTGTGGGGTGCTGGCTGTGCGTCTCTGAGGCGCCTTCTCCGTCGCTGGCACCATCCTCATCGCTAGCACCAGAGAGGTACAGATGAAAATCTGTGTCGTCGACGCTTTCGTTGACCACCTCATCTTCCAAGTTGACCTCGCCGCCCTTTGAACTGTCATCAACACAAAAAGCAGTACTGCAGTCGATAGGCTTTTGAGGAGTCAACACTGGTGGCGGCATTGGATCAGTGGACTCAAAAGTTAAAGGGGCAAGACCTAAGGGGGACAACTTTGGCAAAGATCTTTCTTCATGCTTTGTTTCTTCCTCATTTACGGAAAGTGAAACTGAGACCTTTCCTGCAGAGGACACGCCCATCCTGCCTTTAGTTGGCTTCTTCACAGCATGGCCGACAGGCGGGACTCGACGTGCTCGAGTCTGAAGGTTTTTGTCCTCCATGGAAGCGTTAGCAAGATTTGCATCTGTCTTCAGCCGCTTCAGAGCTTTCATCAGTTTATTGGGCTGGCCACTGTCCAGTGAAATGTCCACAATTTTGGTAGCCTGAAAGGTCAATTCTGCCATGTTGTCGGGATGTATGCGTAAACGGTGCCTTGACTGAATAGCGGTGGATGATTTTCGTGCTTTCTTCATTGGGTTCTTGACCAACGCCTCAGATATTCTGCTTTCACTGCTCATTGAGGATGAAGAGTCTGCAGTACTGATTATGGCCGGCTGTTTCTTATAGTTTGAAAGATATTTGGCTTTCCGCACAATACCCTTGCTCCAAGCATTGAAGCGGCGCTTTCTGGTCCGTTTGGTCTGAACTGGCAAAGCCGCTGTCCCCTGGGGCATTTTGGTGCATTCTACATGAACAGGGACAGGGTTCGTTTCATGCAGTGAATTGTTGCTTTCATCTGCGTGATCTTTTTGAGATTGCACTGGGTGAGATTGCGAGTCACCACTTTCTGACTCAGTTCCTGTCGAAAGAACTGACTCGCCTTGCTCTGATACAATATTAGCTTCTATGACCTCTTGAGGAGCAAGAGCTGAAACGTCCTCCACCTGTGTCCTCTCTTCACCTTCAAGCGTTTGACTATCCGTGTTGACTTCCTCTTGTTGGATCGGAGTTGGCTTTTGATGCACGCTCTTCTCGCTTCCAGCATTGTTGGATAAACTTGGGGGCTGTTCTACAGGTGACGAACAATCTATGTCATCAGTGCTTTCAGATGGAACATCTGCCTGTGTGGATAGCTCTTCTTTTTCCTCTGAAGACTGAGTGACAGCAACTTCCTTCACCTTGTCTGAAAGCAGTTGATTGGATAGCTCTACATCACTCCCACTTTTGCACTCAGCACTCTCCTCACTGTTAATTGTGCTCTGTGTTTCTTCAGCTGAAGGAAGGGAAGTGTCTATGACAAGCTCTGATGATGTTTGCATCTCAACAGTGGTATCTGATGAAGGTGTGGAATCAGACACGCAATAGTCATCAGCTTGTTCATGGCACGATTCGGCTGACTGGCTCATAACTGGTGAATTTGTTTGGTCGTCACTATCTTTGGCAGAGACATTTTCTGAGGTGGACTCCTCGGGAATCAAATCTTGATTTTCAAGACTGTCATCCACGTTAGATTTTTCTGGAATAACTTCATCCACATGAACGTCTCCAGAACCGCCATCGATCATAGCATCCTTTGCATCTGAGCCTTCTAGTGGATCATTTTTTATATCATCCTCAACGACACTGTCTTTTCTATCTTCTTCCTCTTTTGGGCCATCTAGGGCACTATCATCCTCAATGCCTTTTACATTAACACTCGTTTTCTCCAACTGGGCTTGAGGATCTTCAGACGTAGTTTCATTAAGGTCCTGATTGTTATTTTGAGTGGACTTTTCATCGGAAACACTAGAATCAAATGAATGATTTATCGAAGTACATCCCTCCTCCAAAATTTTCTCTTTCTCTTCGCTTGAACTCTCCGTCTTCACATCATCTTCTTCACATGTTTTTGACAGTTTCTCAGAGAGTGTACTTTTCATATCACCTGCCGGATCTACTTCCATTTTAATGTCCTCTTCTGCACCAGCTTTCACTGAAATTTCTTTTCCAGATAGTTCAAGATCTTTACACTCGTCACTCTTAATGTCCTTCCCTGGGATATCTGCTGCACCTTCATTTTTATTTGGTACACTTTCTGACTGGGTATTGACAACAACTCTCTCACTGTCAACAGGAGACCCATCTATAACAACTGGAGATTCCTCTGTCTCAATTTTAGAAGGGGGAGGCGATTCACAAACATTTGACTCACTGACAGTAGGGATTTTATCTACTTTAGTCTCTTCTTTTTCTTTGAAATCAATTTTCATCAATGCCTTCAGGCTTGGTCCCACCTTGGGTACAGTTTCATGGTTTTTAGTGGCCGACACAGGACCGGGATCTTTGGATTCAACACTTTCTTGGTCTTCTGTCTTGTGGACTTCGATGGTTGCCCGCTGCATAATGTCGAATATGTTAGCAAGACTGTCTCCTGATGAACGGCACTCAGGCGATACCGCAGCACTGACCTTTGGCCTGCCAGGGGGAAATTTCCTTGGACGGCCCCTAGGCTGCTTTTTAATTGTACAACTAGAATTGGCATTTTCTGCATTGCAGGATCCCTCAGTTCCTGTATTGTAAGAGCCTTTGGTTCCTGTCTCCTGAGAGTCCTTGTTTCCTGCATTCTGAGAGACCTTGCTCCCTGTGTCCACAGAGACTTTGTTACCTGTATCCCGAAAGCTTTTGTTTCCTGCCTCTTTGTTTCCTGGCTCATGAGAGCCTTTGCTCCGCATCTTGTACGACCCTTTCATTTCTCTATTCTGCGGAGCTCTGTTCCCGTCCTTACAAGAACCTCTGTTCCTTGCCTTGAAAGAGCCTGTGTTTCCTGCCTTACATGACCCTCTGCTTTCACTTTTGAAAGAGCCTCGCTTGGATATCGTGTAAGATCCTCTAATTCCTCTACCACGAGAAACTGTCCCCTTTCTACTACTGGAGCTTTTGCTCCCTTCATGGAGCAAGTCTTTGCCCGCACTCTCAGATCTGTCAGAACCCCGGCTTCTGCTTCTTGTCTTTTGAGACCCTCTTCCTGCATCTGTGGACTCTGTCGACTCTTGGTCCATGATGTCTTGGTTCCCAGGCTCTTTTGAATTGGAGTCATTTACCCTAGCGATTGGTTGGGACCGATCAGCATTCTCTTCACTTTCAATCAAGACGTCCATGGATCGTTTCAGAACATTCTGTCGGTTGGACAAATTCCTTCCTGGAGATCTTACAATTTTATCAATGTTTTTAATTCGACCTCTGCGCCAAGTCTTAGTAACTTTTGCCCTTTTACTATGGAGATGAAGCGAATCATCTTTGACTTTCAGAGAATGGACACTGTTACCATCTAAGTCTGAGGCTGCGTTAACCTCATTTTGATCTAAGTTCCTAACTTCCCTGCTGGTGCCAGCCAGAATTTTTCTTTTTAATCTTCTTCTCCTTTTCATACCAAACATAAAATGTTTAGTTTTTTTCTGTGGCTTTTGTTTTTTCTGTGCTTGAGCTACGTCCTGACTGGTGGAAGTGGCAGGCACACTAGCCTCTCCGCCTTCCTGCCTTTGGACGACAACGGATGTTTTCTTGCCGCCGTCCCCTGGTGCAGGCCGAGTCAAATTGCGAGCCGTGAATTTCAAACTCCTCAGTTTCCTCTTGCGATGCTCCAGAAGCCGACTGTGTGGCTGTGTAGAGCGACTCCTGATTGACCTGTCTTGACGATTGCCAAACATGTACGAAATCTTTGGCAGCGGAGACCAAAACCCATCAGTAGTGTTCAGCCGTCTGAGTTCAGGACTTTGCAAGTAATCACAGATCACAGTATTACCAACCTCTTTGGCTGGGCCTGATGAAGATGTTTTGGGATGACTGCTGGATACTTTTTCCGATGATGATTGGCTGTCGGGTTTGGAGACTAATTTTTTTACATTTGTTGGTGTGACACTGTTAAGATTCTTAGAACTCTGTTGGGATGTGCCACTGTTTCTTGTTAAAGTCGTATCACTTTTCCACCTCTTTTCACTCAATTTTGCACGCTTTGATAATGGCTCATGACTACCCTGATGGGGAGATGAAGATGGCTTGTCACCAATGCTAAGCTTTGTTTTGGATGTTACAGTTACGCCATTTTCAATGGCGGAAGCAGTAAGGCGGGTCCTTTTGTGAGAGATAGGATCACTAGTGACTTTTTCTTTTGCTGCAACCTTCACATCATCCTCTCCTTTCTTCTCACTTTGTTTCGCTGACAACCTACTGGTGACCCGTTCCACTGAGGAATGTGTGGACGATGGACTTGGATCTCGCGAACTGTTCCTCGGTGTTGGATGAGCCAGATTTGGCGACCAGAAACCGTCTGTGGTTTGAAGCCGTTTTAATTCACATTTGTAAGCTTTTGGATGAGAGCCATCTTTCTCCTTCTCCTTTACGCTGATCTTGGCCACGTCTGGACTTGATGTGGATGACGTGTCCATAAGGCCAGGAGACCAAAATCCTTCCGTGGTTTGCAGTCGCTTCAGCTCTGAAGATTTTCTGCTGGTAGAAGAGTGTGTTGTATCCATGCTGGCAGGCTTGGATTTGGGGCCCTGGGGCACCGTTTTCCTCTCAGCGCTAGATGACTTGGGCCTTCGAACATCCTTTACAGGAAAAGGTTTAATCGTAGTTTTTGTGCCGTAGCTCTGGTCTACCAGTGAGGTCGAACTAGCTGAGCGGCTGGATCTGTGGTTTTCAGGTGATGACCAGAATCCATCTGTTGTGGACAGGCGCAGCACTTCCAAAGGCAGGGATTTGCGATTGTGACAGCGCTTCAAGATCTTTTTGGTTGCTTTAAATTTCTCATCTTTCTGTTTCCCTCGTTTTAAGTCTCTGCTTTGTTCTAGAGAAGACATTCACATAAATGGACATCATGTAAACAACTATGCCTTGCCTTGATATTTTCAATATGTCAAATTTTTATTTCAGAGTGCCATATTTTGTTGTAATAAAAATGAAAAATTGCCTATTTGAGAAATAAAATATCTGAGATAGCTAGAATCTAGTGAGGAAAAACCAACTAAGATTAGAGAAACTTGAAGCTAAAAAGCTAAGATTCCTTTTTATTAGACCCTAGCTATTTTAAATAAAAATTATTTTTCCCCTTGGCTTTAAAATTATTTTTCATTCAGAGTTATTCATGTTCTTGTTTTTATCGTTGATTTTATCACTACTTGTCTGAAGACGGGTCGAAACTCTAAAATGTACTGCTCTCTTTTGTCTTTAAAATGGAGACATTTATTCAATATCTGTTTTATTGTTTTCTCTTCATTTCTTTGTTCTTATAACAATATTAACAAACTTATTCTGTAAAAAAAGGTCTCCATCAGTACACTTTATTGAAACAAGACAAAAAACCCCATCAAAAACTATTTATACTCACGTAGACTAGAGATCTTTGACTTTAATCGATTCTGTAAACAAATAGTAGGAATATAAAAGGAAAACATTATATGACTACAGTGAAAACAAACTTTTCATGTGCTTAGGGAACCTTTGAGAACCATTCCATAGCAAATATGAGAAAAATATCAGAGCAACACATGATCATTAATAATCGCTACTCTTTTAAGACAAAAGCCAAAAATTATTATAAAAGCTCATTAAGTAAAGACAACATGTACAGTAGGCCTATCATGTATGTTGAGCGACATAGTTGAAGAAATTACATTTTATATTATAATCAAGAAATAGTTATAATATGCTGCTCAGTGTACATATTATTTACTTTGCTTAGATGAAGACAACTCAAAATTGTATAACTTATGTGACGGAAAACACTCCAAAGCCAGGTAAGCATCAGACCTATTTTATTTTATATTACGATTCAAGAAGGAATGTTGATAGTGTTTTGCAATTAAAATTTAGCTTTACGTTTCAAGAGAATAGACAGTTTAAAGGGGCAGCATTCTCCTTTTTATTGGCATCTATTTGATGAATAAAAGATAAAAGCCTATACTAAGCAAAAGAGGGACCACATGAAGATGTGTATTACTTTCAGTTTCAGAACATAACCTCGAGGTGTCTTAAATAGGCCTACTCAATACATTAAATTATATATTAGAGTGGACCTTACTTAAAAAATGAATTAAATTTTTGCTTTGTCATTCAATCCATTAACAGCTTGAATATTATGTGTGCATATGAAAAAATCCCACATTGAAACAAAAGGAGAGCCCCTTTCTGAGGAAATTGAAATTCTATGCAATTTTACTTTCATTAATTTTAAAAATTTGCAATAAATAAAAGATAAAAGCATACAAAAATGTGTAAGTTTCAAACAAAAACAAAAGTTCATGTTAAAGTTGAACCTACACAGGGAAATGGATGGGTAAGGTTGGAAGGGGAGGGTGGGTGGAGAGAAAGGAGGGAAAAGCTCATCAATCATGAGAGGCCTTATAAATTGCTGCAGAATCAATAAAGGCAGTCAAAAAAATATTTTTGATGAACCTGCCCTTTAATTTAAAATGTTAGAGCTAAATAAATATTATGGTTGTTTTCTTGTTATGAATTGATTCTACGACAATCTTACTCACTAGATCTACAACATCATAAAAGTTACTACTGTGTAAGAGCACTGATTGATGCTAAGAGATCCAATCGAAAAAGATTATTGATGTCTAGATTAGATCTGGATCTAGATTTACATGGTTAAAAAAGTGGTAATATCATTTAATTTTAATTAATAGACTAGATCTCTAATCTAGATCTGAATCTAAATACTACCTTAAATCATTTTCTTGAAGTGAAGGTCTTCTTGTATCACAAGACATGGCCAAATCTAGATTTCTAGATCTATCTTATCTAGAGATCTAGAGAAATCTAAAGTAGAATCTATAAAAACAAAATTTTATATTATGGATCTAGATCTAGATCTTGATAATCTAGGCCTAGAGCTCTAGATCTAGATTTCTAGATTATCTAGCTAATAGAGTATATCTCTGTCACTGTCTGGATTCCAGTTGTCTGGATCTGAAGTCTAGAACCAAGCTCTAGATTGATCCAAGGAATCTAGACCTATTCATCATAAATGCTTTTTTCAACTTATCAAGCCCCACCCAGCTCTCTTGCTTTCACCTCTCCCCGTCAGTTCACAGCGCGAAAACACACACACACACAATACGCACACACACAAATAGGGGGAAGGGGAGGTCTAGCTCTAGATGTGTATGTAGGTAATCAATCAATCTGACTCAGTCACACTGAATCTAAATTTTATATAAAAAAGAAAATATATTCATAATACTTGTAAAAAAAAGGATTCTTATGAGGAGGAAAAACTATGTCATTCCATATTCGTTTATCCACCATCCCTCCTTTGCCTTCGAACAGCATTTAACTTTTTAAAGACTTTTCCCCATAAAATCCATCAGTTGTTACAACAGAGCCATTCCCCGAGATTGAGTATTTGCAGGGCTAAATCGAGAACACCACGGCTCGGAGAGAGGCAGGAGAGGTCTCCGAAGCCCGGCCGTTCATGGCTTCAAATATCGGTCAAACGTCAAAAAAACAGACTGCCATGGATCCTAGACTTTAGACCGAGGTCTATCCTAGCATCTCTAAAACATAATTGTTAACCTACCCTCTCCATTTTCACTTTAAAAGTCGAATTATCACTTCCAGTCGATCGGTTATGGCGGTAACGTATTGTTGTCAGTTTCAGCAGTCGGCGGAAATGACGTACATCGTATAGTCGGGGGTGGGGGCGACGGTGAAGTGGATAGGGGCACAGCCGGAGGATATGGGTGGTGGCGGGGCATTGACGTCTCGAGCACATACAGACACACACGCACACAAACACACACACATACA
>JBCJKE010106105.1:0-11067 GCA_039654525.1 Melibe bucephala
ACCCTCTTTTGGGGTTTTTTAAAAATTATTTTCTACTACATTACCGTTTCTCTATCAAAAATTGTTTGCAGGTTACATCAGACAGCACCACTACTAAAATGATAAACAAGCTTCAGAAGTTGTATTTGAAGAACGAAGGTAAACATCAATTGTTCCATATGTGTGTACGGAACATGTGCTTTCTCTTAAAATTTTACCTTTTAAATTTTTTGAAGACTGTTTTCATTAGGGATGTTTAGCTTTCTTTGTTTTGTTTTTAGTTGGGTTTTTTGTTTTTGTTGGGTGTTTTTTGTTTTATTTTGTTTTGTTTTTTGTTTTTGTTTTGTTTTTTGTTTTGTTTTTGGAGGGGGGCGATTTTGTTTTGAATTAAAACAATCATTTAAAGGACATCATCTCAATTTAACCTGGTTAGATTTTAAAAATGTAAATACTAGCAGTCTATTTGCTTTTCATCTCGTTGACAGAAATACTCAGTTGACTGGATCTGTCAACTTTTATGAATAAGAAGAATTTTAGCTATGCTGAGCATGATTTAATATTATGTATAAGTAACAGGTACTTGTATTGTATATGTTGTGGAATATGTTGCTTTTCCATCCGCAAGAGTATTGTATGGTGGCATTTCCTCTTCACAGATCCCAATGATCGCAATAGTTGCTGTATGGCCTTCCACGCCTTGTCCCGTAACTCACCAGATTGTCTACGTAATCACGCCTCCGTGGCCATGCCGTTAGCCTTCTTTGCCATGCACGAGGCAAAGAGCAAGGAAGAAGAGGGAAAAGGGAAAGGGGAAACATCAGAGTGGGAAGACATTTGGAATGAAATTTCTCCCGGTGAGTAGGAATACTAGTTTTGTAAAGTTTTGTTATTCATTCTGTTGTGGGTAGCAAGTTGTTATGAATGCTTCTATTATAAATATGCATTTCGAGGGTGATGCCCTTTTCCTCTCCCTAGCTGTTTTTCTTTCAAGACCCCCCAGTAGATTCTGGAAGCTTGGTCAACTGGGTGTTTGTAGCAGCCTTTGGCCATCAAACCATCGCTTGACCACTCTCAACATTGCTAGGCCAAAGGATTAGTTTCAGTAGTTCAATTACTTAACAGTCATCACCCATTGGTTGTGTATAACTTAAGGTTACTAGCAGCCTTTCCCCATCAAGCCATCACTTGATCAGTCTCGAAATTGCATGGCTTTAGGATTAGTTTCGGTAGTTTAATTATTGAGCCGTCATCACCCATTGGTTGTGTATAGCTTAAGTTTATAACAGTAACAGCCTTGTTAAGAGAATCATGCTAAAAGTGTGTCATTTCAGTCTAGTTGGTACACACACTTGCTGCCTGCTGACTGTTAGGTCTTAACAGTGATGAAAGGTGTCATATTGACTTCTTGGAAAACAAATTTTATTGACATTTTAGCACTCCATCCATGTGTTAGATTAGTACTTTACAATTAGGCAATTGTAAATCTTGTCCGTGTGTTGGTTTGATGTATGTGTGAAATAGCCGCTTGTCTATCAGGGATCCCCTTTTGAAGCTTAAAAAGTCTGATTATAAAGAGCTCTACTTTTTATTGTTCAATAGCTTTATGGGATATGTCTCAATTTATAGTAAAAGCTGTATTTACATTTTTTGGAAACTTATCATTATCATTAGTGTATTGTCGTTTTTTTTTGTTTTTTTTTTAAAAGTTGGCTGGATCAAATATAATTGATTAAGTTTGATGTCTCACTTTGATCCATCTCTGGGTAAATGTAAACTGATGTTTAGCTATGTAAGGACTGATGCTCACTCTTTCTCTAAACCCTGGAGTAGCATAGTTCACCAAGTTGAGCTCTTGTTTGCTTAGCCAGAATTTTACAATGCTTTTCACAGACAACAAGGCATCTCAATGTTTGACTCTCTGTGTCAATAGTTTTAATGAGTTGGCTGGGCTGTTCTGATGGTGCACTGCATGTATCTTCTCTTCATCCATCTTCTTTTCATTCATTGGCAGGAACGGAGGCAGGAATCAGGATGTACCTTCCAGAGATTACTGAGTTTCTGTCTCAATGCACTGAATCACAGGAGTGGTCTGTTAAGGCCCAGGGTGGGAGAGCAATGGTGACAATAGCAACCAAGGTAGGCCAACACCTGAAATCTCCGCACCTTGAAAAGCTACTGAGTCAGCTACTGGATGGATTGTCAGGAAGAACCTGGACAGGGAAAGTATGACTTCTCTTTGTTTGTTTGTCTCTCGCTTTTGTTGAGTGTTCTTCTAGGGGATATCATGAGAACAACTTTTACTTTTACCAAAAGGTGCAATTAGTATTTTACTCTTTATCAGGCAACAGACGTGAACTTTGAAGAACATATCAAAAGAAAAAACCAAAAATTGTGGAAACAAAATAACTTAAACAAGAACACCTCCCTCCCCTATCCATGTAAACAAAGTTTCCACTCTCATCTTGTCTTAATAAAAGTAATGCAACGACACCTTTCCTCTCCATTCCCATATCCTTTCCTAAAGAAAATATCCTTGTAACCTGTTCCCTAAAATAAAAAAAAAAAAATGAGTTTAAAATGGTACTCATTAGAAAAGATTGGAGAAAACATGCTGTGGGAAAGTTTCGTTTTGCACCAGTTTGAATTTATTATTGTACATTGGTTTACAAGAATTTATATGATTTCCTTACAATTAAGGACTCACCATTTTCCTTTCCTCCAGGAATCCTTTTTGAAGGCTTTACAAGCAGTTTGTACGTCATGCAAGTAGGTCTTTCTTTTCTTGTTTTTTCACAAGGTAGTAAATCTACATTTTACCCTGGTGTTTGAAAATATTTTCTCTAATTTTTGTCAACCTTATACTTGATTTATGAGGGGAAAATATACTTTTTGTCTTTTTTTTTTTCTTTTTGTCATTGTATATTGTTTACTGGAGTGTTTGCCATGTAATTATTTTTGTTTTTAGCATGAAATGATATTATTTTATAATATAATCTCAACATCCAAAGAAAAAATATTCTTTTTCCACAAAAGCTAATAATTTCGGGTTTTTCTTAAATTTATTGTGTATACAAGATCAGAGCACAATTTCCCAACTTAGAACCAGACTGGTGGGCATAGTGGCTCTGGATTCGTTACTGAAAGTCTTGGGCTCTAGTACTGTTGGGGACATTGTCATTTAACCCTTGGGCAAGGCTATTTGTTTGCAACGCTGCTCTTGTGGTTGACGCTCAGTTTTCATTTTTTTTCACATACTTCAACAGAGTCTACAGGGGTTTAAACACATTATTATAATATAATTTTTTTTCAGTCATGATGACTATGTAAATTTTCTAAACGTTGATAAAATAAAGATATATTCAATATCCTATTCAACCCATTCACCCCTACAACCTCTTCTGCCTCAGACATATTGACCGCTTCATTACTCTGAATTCAATAAAAAGAGGCAATGATGAGAGACTTCTCTCAGAATATTTTATAACGACCTACATTTGTGATATTCCATTTCAGAGAACAAATTTTACAGGGGGAAGAAAGCATAGCAGATCAGCCATCCATTCAGCAAGTGAGCTATTTGTGTTTGGATTTCCTTTTTCTTCTCATAATTATCTGTCTTACCTTGTGAGGTTGGATGTTGAACAGAAGTCCCTATCTTTCATTGAGTTTTTATTTTATGACCTTCTTTACACTTTTCTCTCTGACATTTTCCCGAAGCAAGGCAAAAGAAATGAGATAAATCATTCAAATATATAAGGACATGTTCTGCATAACTAATAAAAATTTCTACCTACATATCAAGAAAATTCTTTCTGCTTTGACTCCTCTGTCTATCTCAACCCATATAAGTCTGTCGTTCCTTTGATTTATTCAAATACCGACTGAAATATTTTATCCTTCAGGTTGTCACAGTGGCCTTGCGTGAAAGTGGAAAAGAGCAGCCAATTTACAAAGTTGCGGCATTTGAATGCTTGGGCCAAATCCTGGAGCTTTACCAGATTGATCGATTCAAAGCTGTGTGGGAAATCACCAAAGCCATCGTCGGAACGGTAGTCACTAATTTTTCGGTTTTATACTTTACGGCGATATTGACTGATTACTCAGTTACCATTAGTCGTAGTGTCAATGTTCTTCTGAATTTTTTTTTTCTTTTTCTTCTGAATGGGCAAAGTTTACCTATGAATTTTGTGAATCAATTTCTGAGGTTAAAAGTATGCACTTTTGCAGACTGAGATGCATCATTATCATCATTTTATCTTCATTTAATCTATATTCTTCTTAGCAAGTAATGTTGAACTAGGCAGTCAGGGACAAAACTGAGTAGTTTGAGGAAACTGGTATGCTTTGCTTTTTCTCCAAGCCTTTCTGTCAAACTGCCATCATCATTCTCTTTTACTTCTGCAGCTTTGCTTCATATCCTCAACAAACTCAGATGTGTCAAATTCTAATCAGTCAATTGATTGTGTTGATGGTATATTGAATGTTTGGACAATTTGTTTTTCTTTGTCAGAGTCCCCAGTCAAGAAGCGCAGACGATGATGATGATATGGATATCAACCAGAGACAAGAGTTGATAGAATGTGCTTTTGTCTTGCTGGGCAGGGCCTGGCCTGTATGTGCAGAGACTCAGGGTAAAGAACTGATATCATTCTGTTGCATTGTCTGGTAGTGATATTCAGGTTTTGTGGCACTATTCTTACAATGGAGCATAGACTGCTTGTTATGTCTTGATGTTCTTTATTATGCTTTGTACATTTCCAATTTCTTGTGGAAAAAATTTATTTTTACATCAAATGTAGGAATTTTTGTCACCAATTTTTTTCTGGGGACTCTAAAGTATTAAAGAATTTTATTTATAATTCTCTTTAAAAACTTTTTTATCTACGTCCATTTAGTTTCATAAGTTTCATTTCATTATCATTTGTATCTTCCACAGATGAGATGGCATCATCCTTTGTAGATCTTCTGTGTTCATCAATTGCCTCATGTACATTTAAAGTACAGATTGTTCTCTTGAAAGACATGCAAAAGCTTATTGAAAGGTAATTTTTTTTTGTAATCTTTTTTCTGTTCTTTTCTTTCTTTCTTTTAAAAAAAAAAACAAACTTCAGTCTGTTTTTAGGAAGAATAGGCTAGATTTGTTTTCAATTACAAGACTTTCATAGATGTACCCACTTTCAGCTTAAAATCTATATAATGTTTTACTCTTCTCTTCCTGAGCAAAACTGTGAAAGAATGCCAAATCCAGTGAGCAGATTGATTGAGTCATTTAAGATAATTAGTTATTTGACTTATTATCCAAAATGTTATGTTGAATTTGTAGAATTCACTTTAGCAACAATGCATTGCATTTTTGAAGTTTAAAGCAATACATGCCTTTTTTGTCATTCTTTTATCTTTCCTCTGCAGATATCACATTTTTAACCATGATGAACTTCAAGGCAATATTGACGCAGTACAAAAAACAGCTAACAGTTTGCTAGCAGTGTCCTTTTTAAATCTAGGTATAATGCGAATTTTATATGCCTATAAGTAAGATCTGAACATGATTCACTTAGGGATATGGACAGGTTTTGAAGCATATTTTGATTGCTGCTCATCAATTATTACAAATGCACCAACCGGACTTTCCCTAACACTTTCTAAAAATTCATGGATTTCTTTAAAGCATATGAAAGTTCAGAGGGACTGATCTGGCCATAGATGTGAAAGGATCAAGGTTCAAATCTGATTTCTATAGATTCAAATCTGGTTTTGTCCAGGGATTATGTTACTGGGATGAGGATGCATGACATTGAGTCAAGGTTATGGCCTCCAAGTATTCTAGATGATGTGGCTGTACTAGTGTGGGCTAGATCTTGGTCACCATCTAAATAGAGAGAACTCTCTTCCAAGTCTTGAGCTTGGCAAGGCCTGGGTATAAATCTTATCAAGAAAAGCACACGCTACAATCGTGTCCCTCTCATTTGCCGTCCATAGGGTGCAGCCACAACACACCAGCTCTTGTACTTTCAAACTTGTTCATACTTTTCCAAGAATATGCAGATTTACCATTTCTCTGGCTTCCAGTGGTTTCCTTGTGTAACGATAATTACATTACAATGAAAATAAGTGCCTGATGAACAATCTACACTGTGCACCGGATATATCGACATACAAGGTTCCAGATAATTTATGTTGATATAAGAGAAAGTCAATATAAGAGAACCATATAATGATGAACACACACGCACACACATATGCATGCATGCACACATACACACATGAACACGTGTGCGTATTTATTGAAATGTTGATATAGCAGATGTCGATATAAGTGGTGTGCACTGTATCTTTTTGGTAGAGTTTCTTTGTGGTGTATTGTTTGATGTCAGTTTTTAATAAAAGACTAACTGAATTTTCAAAAATTGTTTTCAAATTTGTTTTTCTCACAAAGGCAATGTCAAGTCTGTGGCCCTGAGAACAGAGAGCTTAAATCTCATTGAAATTTTGACAGGGAAATTAAAAGGTAAACATTTATGGCAATGGTGATATCAGAAAGTCATGTTATAATGGAATTTAAAAATTCATTTCGTTTTCTCAAATAACAAGGGGTTGGTGCTGCAATTAGAAAAGATTTTTGTTTGACGTCTTCTACCGCTTATTTTTCGGGGAGATGGTCAGGAATTAATGGTTGAAAATCAAACTTATTTTTTATTTCTTTTTGATACAAGAAAATTGCTTTATTCATACATCTCTCATATTTTATTGTTTTAATTATTAAATAGTTCACTTCACATTTACATTTGCAGAAAGAAGCCACCTCCACTTAATTGATCAGGAGCTGCTCAGCAAAATCAGAAAAGATCTGAGTAATCTGGCCGATTCAGGCCCCTGGGAGTTGAGGGACAAAGCCAAAGAGATGGCCAAGGTTTGTCAGCTGCCTGGCAGCGGGGGAGACAACTCACCAGAGCCCATGGAACATTAGAAAGAGCAATGGAAATTACGCTTCAGTATTGCCCATGTTAAAATGGATGATCAATCACATATTGATGGCTTGTAAGAGTGATGTCAAATTCTTCTTTTTAACATGACAGGGTTTGCAATGTTGATATTATGTTGACAGAAAATAAAACAGAACAAAACGACTCCCCATCCCTCCCCTCAAATGAATACAAAACTAGATATTTATATGTGTGTCAAAACTTAAAAAACTGGTATAGAAAATTTTAAGCCCATATTTATGTGTGTGTATCACATTAGGGATTCCCTTTTAACGTCCTCGTAGTTAGAATAGAAGTTTTAGGTTTAGAGATAGAAGTTTTAGGTTTAGAGATATATCTAATGACAATAATAATCATGATATTATATCATCTCTTCCTCATTCAGCAGCTTTACTATAAGTTCTCAATGGAGTTGAGAGCAGATTGGAGTAACAGGGTAGGGCTTGTATTGTATGGGCACAGTTTAAATGAAGGTGGTGAGCTACAGGTTGTACAGAGATACATAGTACAAGCCAGAACTGTAGAAAAAGGGACATTTTCAACTCCAGATTGACTATTCACAGAACAAGTGATTGTAAATAAATTGTTCTGGCAGCTTTACTGAATTCACCATTGTCATCATGAAGATTTAAGACATTGGTTCAGTAAAATTCTTTTGCAGAATAATGAATAGTGGAAGATATTAGAGCTTTAGAAAACATCTTCATTTTCCCTTACCAATTGTTTGAAGTAGCTCTTTCAGTATTAATTTTTCTGGATATAGATTTAAATTTTCTATCTGCCTTTAAATACCTCATCAGAAAAGTGAACTTAAGTGATGTTTAAGTTTAAGGGCTGGCCCAGAAATGAGGGGATATGCTGCAGTTGATCCAACCACATTTTTGTGCAATTTTTGTATGAATTTGACATTAAAGAATTTTCAGTTTTACAAGTCAGAAATGTATAATTTTTTCCTTGTTTGTTTTCCTGTCCTCTCTGCTATTTGTCATGTTAATATGTTAATTTGAAACCCATTTGTTGGCTTATTCCAAGGAGGTGGTTTAGATTACAGGATGCTGGAGGTTGTTGAAGAAAATAACAATGATGGTGAACAATTTCAATAAGAAAAATAACATTTGCCTTAGCCCCATTCATATGTCTGATTTGAAACTCTTCAATCTAAATGGACAGTAGAGGGCACCTTACCTGCATCTTAACAGGTATGCAAATGTCCATTTCAGCCATCATGAAAAATTCATAAGATGCATATTATTTGTGATTACCTTATGAATCATGTCATCCACATGTTGGAGGAGTGAAAAATAGAAATGGGAGTAATATTATGAATACATGTTGAGGGGTATATATTATACATGTAACTTTGTTGATTGAACACAAATAGAAATACATAGATGAAGAGAAAACACAAGAGATAAATGTGGACTGACAGTGACGTAGCCACTCAGAAACAGAGAGAGTGAGTGGGATCAGAGGAGATGCATAGAAACGAAACTGAGATTGACAGACAGTAATGCGGTCGGGGGAAAAAGGATGCCGAGGGGGACACACACACACACAGACAGAAAGAGAAAGATAATCTTGCTGAAAGTGAAAAATGAAAATGTTACGCTAAAAGTGGTCACACTACATCCCATAATACCCACAATGATTATGGACATACATGTATTTCCTTTGTGACAGTTTCACATTTTGTCTTTTTCCATCACGTTTTTCTGTTTGTTTTGTTTCATCGTATTGTTGTTTTATGTATTTGCAATTATGATTGATAGACAGTTAAACAATTATGTTAAGTGCTTTTTGAACTAGGCCTATACCTCTTCTTTCGTATAACATTTTGGCCTGAACTCTGTTGCACATGTAGTTAATGTGTATGACTCCTTTCTCTCTTCATTTACTTCCTTATCTCTTGCTTTCTCCTTTGGTGATGAGGGCAATGATGTGATGCAGAAACTCAAGATTCTTAGTTTGCTAAGATTAAACACTCAACTGTGACAGGGCACATTAATGTGCTAGGTGAATCCTTGGCATAAATGGGTGAATTATCAATATCGTGATGTTTTTTTGCTCTGGAGAGCAGCTATGGGATTACCTCTCAGACCTCTCTATAACATTATTATTGTCATTAAAAGGAACCTTTCGAACAGATTTTTGTTTATTTAGTATTTTTCTTTATTTAGTGCATTTATTATTCTCTATGGCATTTTGCAGCTTTATACCAAAGTAATAAGATTGATGATGATATTGATCAAGTTCAGTGAATAAACAGCAAAATAGAAATAAACAAATTTACATGATCAAAGGAGATGACAGGACAAAGGAAAGAAAAAAAATATATATAATATAAATAAAAGTAAAATTCCAGAGGGATAAATAGGGTATTTTTAAAACTTATAATAATTATACATACATATCAGTTTCTGTGCCAAACTCACGCTGACATATGAAGTCGGCTCGCTGACTTCAATAGACTTCTCCATTCAATCATTTAATGTCGTCAATCTTACAGGCATCCATCTTCCTTTGACTGTGAGAAGGGTGTCTGTGTATTAAGATTCACTAGTGTATCAAGATTCACTATAGAAATTAGTTAGGCTTCATATATAATATACAGGAGTGTAGTTAAAGACTTTGTGACTAGATTAATTTGAATTATAATAATAGAAATGGTTTTGCACCTAGATTGACATGTTTGATCATTGATTTAGACTTGTCCATCCAGTGTTAGACTTCAGAGGCCCTGATCCAAATTACCAAGTTGCTTGTTGCATGTGAATCTGACCTCTAGCATAAGTCTAAATGTGATGTCATTTTTTTTTCTTTTTGATCACGGTTTCTTGTATATATGATTTTTGTTTTATATATATATGTATTGCTGAGTTGCAAAAGAGTGAAAATTTACACTTTACAAATAAAATAATCAACGAATTCAGCAAAATCTGATAATGAAAAGCAATTGCCAAACAGCCACCAAGAAAACAAAAAAACAACAAAACAACAAAAAACAGCAAATAAGATCCCAGCAAAAGGACAATAGAGCAAACAATAGAAACACAAAGAAAATGGAATTATATGAAAGGAGATGAAATTTAACTGGAAATGCATGTTTTCTGTATTTCGATTTCACGTTGAATTATTTCTGATTACAATTGATTACATTTGAGAAGTCTGTGTTGTGTTACGAATCAATATTTTGACTTTTGTGATGGGACAGAATCTCCTGGAGAGACAAGATGTTTTCGCACTGAGACATATAATAAGCCTATTGTACATTGCAAGTAATAATAAAGAATTCCATGATGGTTACCCATTACTCGTGAGTTGTATCAAATTTTCTTTGTCCCCTCTTGCTACTTTGAGAAAATGTGCTTTCGTTTTAAGTGCTCAACTCTTTGGAATTACAGTCAGTCAGTTGAGTCCGTCATTCTTTGACCTGAGTTGTTTGACTTGAGCTGTTGGCTACACCAGTCACCAGACAAATTATGCTTTTGGGTAGAAGTAGAACTTATAACTTAGTAGAAAGAGTATAGTTTAAGTTTAATGTAAATTGCTTATAATTATAATTATCAGAGTGGAGGGTTGGAGTTGGGTAGGGGATGGAGAACAGTGGTCACTTCATTAACGAGAGTATAGGCAACTGCTCTCCTCTCACAAGAATGAGAGTGATAGTGAGAGGACTGATGCTTTTCTTTCTCTGTTGGACATTAAAATTAAAGAGACATAAAGTAAAGAAGAGGCCGTTTTTAATTTTAAATATTAATGTAAACACTTGGGGACCGAGAAATATTGTTGACTTAAAAGAAAAAGTCTTTCAAGGGAGAAGGTTGTATGAAGTAGGCCCTACAGGTTTGTTAATAAAGAAAAGTGAAGTAAATTATTAAACGAAGAAATAGCTGACTCGGAAAGCACGGCGAGATGCCAAGTCGATTATGACTCATTTGGTTTAGATTTGGGTAGGAAAGTATTAATATTATTATTATTAGATCTATTATTAAGTTATCTATTATTATCTATTATTATGTATTATTAAGTGCAGGTACACGCACCTCTACCGACCATCGTCTTCTCATCACCACCTTCAAATCAATATACCCAAAACATTTTGAAA
>JBCJKE010106215.1:0-11066 GCA_039654525.1 Melibe bucephala
CAATCCACGAAGCGGACCAGGCCTTCACTGACTGGATGAAGACATATAAACTGGAGTCGTGACCATTATTGCCATACGCAACTACTACTATTTCAAAATTCACTCAGTCTTCTTATCCTCATGTTACTTTGAACAAGGATCATAAAAAGACTCAGTGTAAGAGGATTATATATAAAGCATTTATTGTTTTTCAGGGAAAGGATCTCAGCTTTGTTTTGTTATTACCTATTTTCCTGAAAATAAAGAGTTTAACTTATTCTATTTTATTTTCCTCTCTCTTCTAGAATCAAGTTCCTGCTGATGAGAAATATGTTCTTTCTTTACATGTAAAATCTAGTCAGACTTTAAATGTTTTGTGCATATCAATTAAGATACTGCATTCTCATCTCAGATGGTCTCCCTGTCAAACCTCAGCCACTCAGTAGTGTCTACTGCTGGGGAGGGGGCATGAACGTGCCAGCCAAACTGCCTTTGCCCAACAATGAAATTCAAGTCGTTCAAGTATCAGCAGGACGGACACAAAAAGCTGCTGTAACAAAAAATGGGAGACTTTTTGTTTGGGAGGTATGGATCTAATGAAATGTGAATATTTTATTTACAGCCTGTTCTTACTCTTGTAAGAGACTAATTTTTTAATTAAACGTTTTATATTACTAACAAAGTCTCCTGTTTAGGTGTTCTTAGGTGACATAATTCCCTTTATTTGTTGATCTATACCCGAAATTGTGATATTTTTTCTCTATTTATTCAGTTATACCTCAATTGAGATGTGATTCCTTTTTTTTAATTCAATTAGACCCTCTAATTATTAATTTCGTGTAATATTGATATGAAAATCACATTGAGAAAGAAAATCAATTTTCAGAAAGGAAAGGACTGTTATTCTCAAGGCAAAATCCCTCATTGCCTTTCACTACTTTTAGGAGTAATCCACAGTTGCAATAGAAAAATATTCTTTCCATGGCCTCATTGCATTTCTAAAAATGTACTTCCTCATAGTAGCGTTTTGCTTGGCATTAATGTGACGACAGAGATTTTCTTCTTGTCACTATCAAAGACAGGTTTTGAAGTTCGATCAAGTCAATTCTATAGAATTTGTTTCTAAATGTGTTCATCACAAAATAACTTTTCTTCTGTTGCAAACCTTGTCATGATTTTTAACATTTTTTTGTTTGTTTTGTTTTTTGTTTGTTTGAGACACCACACATATTTATTGATATGATATTTTGAATTGTTTCTTTTCATTAACAAATGTATGTAGATTTTATAGGAAAAGCTTTGATAATATATATCTTGAGCTGTTTAGGGATCTGTGATATGGTGGTTCACAGACTCTGTAACTGTAATAAATATAATGCCCTTATCATCTTGATGGTTGCTCTCACAAAGTCTCAAGGAACCATTCCATATCAGCGAATTTCATGGCTGATATCTGATTTACTGTTCTTGATGCATAATCTGCATACATTAGCCTCTCTAGGTTCAATAATCAAAAGGCTCTCCTTTACTCCATCAATTTCCTCATTTCGTTATTTGCCAGGGTAGTAGTCTTTTCTTCAAACTGGTGGACACTTTATTTTACAGATGATTTCCGTCTTTTTCTGTCCATTGCTAGCTTTTCCAAATTTCTTTGATTATTATTGCATCTTGTCGTAACTATATTTCAGGGTTCCTCTTGTAGAAAAAAAATATGATGTGAAGAATTTGCACTGATTAGTAGTTTTCTATGTCAAAATGATTATTTTGCCAAACAAATTCCTTTTGGATAAGATGAAATAGCAATTCTCTTAGCTTTCCAGAGTTCTTTCGGCAGGATAAATCTGGAAGGAAATGTACACATTTATTTTTTGTTTTGTTTTGTTTTTGCTTTGTTTTCATATGAGGAATAATCATGCTTTTGACAACTACTATTTGAAAATTATTAAAAACATGAGAAAAAAACAAAATAACTTCCAATGTCCATGCCAGAGCCAAGGAGTTGGAACGGAAGGACTGATTCCTGGTGCCACAGAAGGAGGTTCTCCCATCTTCATTCCTCGCTACCTGGAAGGTCAGACAGCTGTTACAATCCAGCATGTGGCCTGTGGTGATTTGTTTACTGCTTGCCTCACAGGTATTGTTTGCCTCAATGCTCATCAAGTACTTTTACCCTACATTACAAGGTTATAATTTTTTTTTTCTTTTGTTTTGTTTTTTTGTGAGGACTTTATAAGGCACTAAGTTGGGATTCATCACTTTACAAGTATTTGACTCAACCATGTGATCTTTGGAACTTCGTCATTGCATTTTCTAATTAGCAATTTTCTAATTGATAGTCTTTGTGATCCATGTTTTTGTTGGGGTTTTTTTTGGGTTTTTTTTTTCATTGTTTCCATTTTTTTCCCCCAGTTTTAGTCTTGATTCTCTAGAGGGCCATCAATGCAGTTTAACCTTTTTAAGTTGTCCTTTGTAACATCTCAGCTTTTTATTGTTTTATATTCTTGACATTACTGTCAAAACCCATTTGTTATTTCTAAAATTTAGCATTGGTGAAAGCTTATTTTCCTGAATATTTACTATGAAAATGTCATAAGTATTTCTACTTTAAATTGTTTTTTTCTTACAGATAGAGGAATTCTGATGACATTTGGATGTGGCATTAATGGCTGTCTAGGTCATGGAAACTGTAATGATGTGACTCAAGTAAAAAGGAATTTTATGTCTTTTCCACATGTATTAAAAGAGATAGTCTATGAAAATCAGTTATTCTGTCCATGTGCATTTTTTCCAATTTACTGGATTCAATCAAAACAGGGATAAGATGTTTTAAGAGCAAAGATCTCCAATTTTTTAAACTTTTTTATGTAATGTACTATCCTGAAATAAAATAGAAAAAAATAAAAATATAAACCAAACAGATTGTTTTGAGAAATTTATGATAAAGTTGCTCATCTTTTTTACCTACTTACTTACTTGACTTAATAACTTACTTGACTTAGAGGAAAAATAACCTAGCGATTTGAAAACATTACCTACTTGACTTAATGCCTCTTGTCTCCTAGATGTCCGAACAGGTTGTCTTGGTTATTTCTGATATGTTCCTCATATGTTGTTCCTATTACTGTATCTTTAATAGACTGCCTTATTGAATCCATTATTTTTTTTAAAATGTCTTCACCCTTGAAAGGCAAAGATTGTAGAAGCCCTCTTGGGATATGAAGTCATCCAAGTGTCTTGTGGTGCATCCCATGTACTTGCTGTTACTAATGAACATGAAGTCTTTGCCTGGGGAAGGGGAGATAATGGTAAGTCTCCTGATGTTTTTTTTTCGGGTTTTTTTTTTAATGATGAAATGCAATTAAGAGTAGAGATTATATTTTCATAAAGCTTTGCATGCTGTTTCAATTTGTTAAAATTAGTAGTTTGAATATATATGTAGATGTTTTATGGACACATTTTTATATTTCATTGCACTTTAAGGGTTTATAATGTATCGACAGGTGAAAACATCTTTTCCCAAGGGAATGATAAGTAGTTGATACATATATAGCTTAAAAAACTTTCCATTCGCTAAATTAACTTGTGAATGATTTATTTAACATCCAAAGGGCGCCTTGGTTTAGGCAGCTATGACTCAGCTACATCTCCACAGCCAGTTTGCGTCCCTGAGAACAGTCACCCATGTTCTGTGCACTGTGGGATGGATTGCTCAGTTATCCTCACACTTGAATATTCTCTACTTTGTTCAGGGAGCAACAGGTAAGGACAGGAGTTGACATAGTGACTTTAACTTAACATTTTATTTTTTAGAAGTGTTTTACACTTAAATAGCAATGTTCAGTCGACACTATATATCTGTACAGGTAGGGAAATTGTTTTAGTGTACCTAGAAAAAAACGGTCTAGATATGCTGAACTATAGTCCCAGTCTTAGTTCTCAAAATAGCTTGCAAACTCTGTTGAACTGAGTATTAGTATTATAGTCAATACACTGAAAAGAAGCCCAACTATTTTCATTTCTGTGTTATAAATTTAGGTTTCTGTTCAAAATCTTGAGTATCTTTGTTATATTTTACATGAATCATGTGTTTATTCAATTACTCATTTGAAATACTAAAAAGTAATTTAAAAACTTATCTTATACAACTTTGAATCACTGAGAATCACAATAAGTCTGATTCGGTGTCAAACGAATGTGACATTTTGGGAAATTAATGAATAAAATAGTTAATGAATAAAAAATACTTGAAATGTTTCCGTCAGTGAAATATATCTTTTTAAAATGTACTTATCTCAGTCAGTCATATATTATTGTTCTTTTGTCTTTTTATAATGAGATTTCCGTTGCCTGATGATGTAGAAATGTGTCAACTTAATTTTTTTTTTACTTATTTAAAGCCTAAATGACTACGTTTGAAGAATTTGGATGTCTGCAGAAGAGGAGGGAAAGGAAAAATGTTTCAGTATAAGATGTGTACATTTTGATACATAATAAGGATAAGTGATTGTGACTTGTAAATTATGGCAATGAAAGGATTATATAACTTACATTAATTCATTAATGTTATTCATGCTGTATGCAGAAATTATGACTCAATTTTTATATATTCTGCTGCTGTAATGAATCATCACGCAAAGAAAGACCTCTCTTGAAGCCACAAAATTCTCAGTGATTTAATGGGTAAATAAATTTTCTGTGGTTGGCATCGCAACACATCATCTAAACTTCAATTAACCTCAGCTTTTTTTTTTTTCATGGAAGATACAACAAACTTGCATTGGATACAATCAACGGAGATGTTGTTGAAGAAACAATTGAGGAATCTTCAGTGTTTTCCCCTGTGAGATCAGCTCCTTTGACAGATGTGGCAATTAAATCAGTCGCCCTTGGTACATCTCATTCTGCTGTTCTAACAGGTAACACTACATCTGATTTCTACAATGTAATTACACAAGAGTGTGACATTCTGCTTTGAAACCCCTCTGAATTTTTATATTGGAGAAATGTAACATACTTTTTCCTATTACTCTACTATTACTCTATTTGATTTTTTATTTAACCCCCAAAAACTTTTTTTTTTTTTAGTAAATGTTGGTTTAATTACTTTTATGAATTGAAATTATCAAGTTTCCAAGGAACATAATATTTATCTTAGAAAATGATCAAAACCACTCACATATCAATTACATTTTTGCTCAAGTTATTAAAGCAATCATTATTTAAATTAAATTAATGACATTTATGTCTTTTTTAGTTGAGGGAGACTGCTACACATTTGGCTCAAATCAATTTGGTCAACTTGGTGTTAGAACAGAGCCGGGAAATCGCAAACCTGTCATGGTATCTAACCTTCAGGACCACTCTGTCGTTCTACTTGCAAGTGGAGACATTTTTACCATTGCCATTACAGCCGGTAGGCCTGTGTTTTTTGGTTATATATTCTAGTATATTTTTCTTACACCTTTAAGGTAGAATTATTTCATTGTATAAGTTTATGGCTTTTACTAGCTGAGTTATGAATGTTACATTTTGAAGCATGTACAGTGTAAACCTGATATAAGAGGGATCATGGGTTCAGAGTAAAATCCCTGTTCAGTCTGTCTCTTATTGTATCAGATGCTGGTGTTGATGTTGGTGGTACAGTGGCTTGAGTAGTAGAGCATATGAAGGCATAGTGTAGCAATATTTTCATTCTTAGCTTTGACACAGTCTGGGGGCTATTGAGGTGTGATTATTTGTGTAGAGCCACTTTCCTTTCCCCTCCCCACTAACTTACTACCAGACTGTACAACTGTGTAACCACTTTGACAAAGGAAATTTCTTGAGTTATTGAAGATTTCATTTACCATGAACACATTAATGAGCTTAACTGGAATGTAATGTGTTTATGTTGTACCTCTTGGTATTGGTGTTCAAAGCGGAGTAGCAAGGACTCAACCCTGTCATGAAATAGTCATATTTTACCTATAGCACTTAGAGGAAAAATGATCTTGGGATTTGAAAACAGTCTTTGACTTAAATACTAATGCCACTGATAGCTGGGTTCATCTCATGCTTCATCTACTATGAAGATTTTCCACTGCACTGAATGTATATAATATAACATCATTTGAAACTTCAATAGCAAATGATTGCTAGGGTGAAGCAAAGGCAAACAAGATTTATGCAAACTGTTTGAATTTAACACACAATTTTACCCCTCCCTCTTCATTCTCTTTCAAAGTAAATCTTGTTTCTTTACCTGCCAGATAATAAAATATTTACGTGGGGAAAATCTTCACGAGGAAGGCTTGGCAGACCAGATGAAGACAGCAACATCCCTAAAGCTGTAAATCTTCCCAATGATGAGCCGTACACTGTTATTTCTGTATCAAGCAGCCATGGAAGCACATTGATTGCAACACAACGTAAGACTTTCAATGCTTTAGCTACATGCTTTTGTATTTATGTATATATACTCATATTTATGCAAAATGAAAAGAAAATCTTTCAGTCAGTCTTTATTAAAAGAATATTTCAATTATTATATTATTTGATATTTATATATTCAAGTTGCATTGACATGTATAAAAAAAATAGTGGGATTTATTTTTATTTCAAATGTATATGAAGTCATCAAAACTCCACTTTATTCATACATTACTTTAGCAAGGTTATGTTGATGTATGTATCAAGATGGTTTTATAATTAAATCTGTCTTCTTAGTTCTTACTTAATTTTGAGCAGGCTGATCCCATAGTTTTTATTGCTTTCAATTTACGTTCATGTAAGTGTGCTATTTTTACCAGAAGCTCTATCCTCACTTAATTATATTATATTCATGTTTTCATAGTGTAAAACTGATTTTAACAATGAAATAATTAAATGATGGAATGTAGCAGTACTTGAATGATTGCTCATTAATTAATTTTTGTTGTTGTTTCCACAGCCCTTCAGATGTCATCAAGTCCAGTGTGATTTCTTTGGATATTCAACATATCTTAGTGCCTGTTTCTTTTTTCTTTTCTTTTCTTTTCTTTTCTTTTTTTTTTTTTTTTTTTTTTTTTTTTTTTTTTTTTTTTTTTTTTTTTTTTTTTTTTTTTTTTTTTTTTTTCTTTTTTTTTTTTTTTTTTTGATGGGGGGTTTGGATGGTGGGAAGAATTGCATACTGTTGTGCTTTTTATTGTACAAAATCATTGATAGCACATTTTTTTTTTTTTTTTTGCATTCATAAATTATAGTAAATTTACACATTTGAATATGTGTATTAAATACGCTTAATGCCAACTAAATACTAAATTTACACATCTGAATATGTGTATTGATTAAACTTAATGCCAACAAAATACTAAATTTACACATCTGAATATGTGTGTTGATTGAACTTAATGCCAACAAAATACTAAATTTAGTTAATTTACACATCTGAATATGTGTATTGATTGAACCTAATGCCAACAAAACACGAAGTTTAACATCTAAGGTTTGAAATTGCAGAACGACAATCCACTCTTGCAGCACTCCAAGTAGAATTAAAAGACATTTTAAAAGTCAATTGCAGACATTTACCAGAATTCCTCCAGTCGTGGCAGACTTGAAGGAGGCGTATGAGACATTCAACAAGGAAGATGAAGATAATGCTTCTGTTATCTGTGACGAAAACCCCCTACCAATTTATCAGAGCATCAACGTCAGACACACTCTGACGGTTCACAACCTTCTACCTTCAACAATGATGCCACAACTTCATCGGACACCCAAACACCTAGTCCTGTTTTATCAATATCTGATTTGGTAAATTCAAGCATCTTAAGTTACAAGCCCTGGTAGTGGTAGGCAAGTGTCAGGAATCATTGTCAAAAAAACTTATAAATCCATCCATCAGGGAAAGTCTTAATCCATGGATTGGATGAAGAAACATACACCAGATGAAGCCAGGACATCTGTCTGCATGCCATCGAAGTGGGACAGGATGGAGATGGACGCCCGCAACCCTGAAATATTCAAACATGCCTCAGGGGAAGCAAGAAGAACGGACAAAGAGTTCCAGAGGTGCAAAGCATTCATATCCAAGGACTGTCAGATTTAGTGCAGGCCATGACAGCATTAGACAACTCAGAAGGAAAGAAGGATGGTGCAGAGTTAATGGAAATTGGGCTAGCCTTGTGTGAAAACACATCACACCAGATTGACATGATGGGGAAGAAAACTTTCCAGTCTTCCATTAAAGCAGAGTTTAAGGGTCTGTGCACAGAGCAATACCCAGTCTCTGGTCTCCACTTTAGCAAGGATCTGGTGGAGAGGGTCAAGGCCCGGGATGACACCCACAGGATCGTCAAGTCCCTTGGGAAGGGGGAACCCACTGGGGCCTACCCCTCAAGATGGAGAGCCTTTCCTTCCTTAGGGCAAGGAGGATATTTGACACTTTCAACAAGCAATTGACATTTTTATTTTAGAGAGTGATAAAGGATGTAAAACATGCTTTACACCACAGCCTATTCAAATAGAATATCCAAGGGAGTTATGACTTAATGAGGAGGAGATGGAGGCAATGGGGATTGTAGTGGATCAGCTAGAGAGGAGAAAAAATCATAAAAAAATGCACATTACAATGAGGGGATTTCCTCAATATATTGTTTTTGAGAAAGAAAAGTAACTCGGAAAAGAAGATAAAAAATATAGAATGATTTTAAATTTAAAGGACCTTAGTAAACATGTTATTTCATATCACTTTATAATGAAGACTTTAGACACTAGTCTCCACTTGATGCATCATAACTGTTTCATTCATGGCAAATCTGGATCTCCATTATGCCTATTGTACAGTTCCAATGTATGAAGATAGTATTGGTATAAAATGTTTAAAATTTATGTGTGGGGAAAATGGGGATGCTTTCTATGCTGTTTTGTCATCGCCTCAAAGTTATAAGGATGGATGTAGGGCTATTACAGAAATAATGAGACCAGTTTTGGCCCACTTGAGAGGAAAAGACATCCTAGTTAGCATCCATATTGATGACATTTTCATACAGGAGTCTTCCTTTGAGGAATGCCTCAAGCATGTTTATTATACAACCATTTTTTTTTACACTCTTTGGGGTTCACACACTTTCTGAAAAATCTTCTGTAGTGCCATGTCAGAACTTAAAGCACTTGGGATTTATATTAAACTTTACCAATATGTCAGTGTGTGTCAGTCTAGAAATGACATCCAGGATAGTAGAAATTGCAAGCCAAATTCTAGAAAAGGGATCATGCACAATAAGGCACTGCGCAAAGCTTATTTGTTTATTTGTTGTAAACTTTTCAGATGTTCAGTATGGCCAGGTTTTTGTTGGGTTTTTTGTTTGTTTTTGTTTTTGTTTTTTTGTTTTTTTTAGAGAGAATCAGAGTTTTTAAAAATCCAATCTCTTCAGGAAAAATGTGTTTTCTTTATGATCGAGTTAGAGTATAGAAATAACTAAATCAGTTAGGGAAGAGATTCACTGGTGGCTTCAGGAAGGCTTAAGCTCAGAGACACCATCAAACTTTTCCAATCCTAACCGTATCATGACAAGGAGGCTTCAGGTCAGGGTTGAATGGCTTTCATAAGAGTAATAAGAGATGAAGCTAGCCACAGGTTCTGGTCTGTAGAGGAGCAAGACCTCCACATCAATAGTTAAGAGATGAAAGCAGTGTTGATAGGACTACAAAACTTATGTAATATTAATTGTATAACACATCTGTTGATTAATATTGACAATGCTACAGCAATGTCTTACTTAAAAATAATATGGGGGGAACTCAATCACGAATATGTAACTCTGTTACAAATGAAATACTCTGCTGGGACAAGCATACAGTATGGCTAATGAACAGCAATAAAACCAAAACCTTGAATGAACAATTTCTCAAGAAATCTTTGATCTATTACTATTAATACTATTATGCTCATATTATAAAGTCGGAACCCTATCCATTGATTTATTTGCATTTGCATCTTATCTTAACAACAAACTTGATGTATACATGTCTCTATATATCCGGATGCTTTGGCTTTATATATAAAATATCATAAATGCTTTGTCAAGGGCATGGGAGACTTATGTCTACATCTTCCCACCATTTAACCTGATTGTGAGAATCCTAGCCAAACTTATACATGATCGAACTAAGAAGGCTCTCATTATAGTTCCTAAATGGAAAACTTAATGTTGGTATGCAATACTACAAAGATTAATTGTTGGAGAACCAGTCAACAACTTTTCATCCGTCCATTGTTTACAAGTTATAGTGATCCATATCTTTAATTATATTTTACTTCTTACACTTAATCCGTCCATGAAGAAAACCTATATTTTACATTTTTACATTTTACATGTTGATGTTTATTTTAAGATTATTTACTGCACAAGGAAACAACAGAATTAATGATTATGAAGTTGAAAGGACCACAAAAACAAAAAAATTTCTACCTTTAATTAGGTCTCACCGTAAGGTTGGTTCTGCCTTAGACCAATTTTATTTTGAGCAGAAATGAATTCTTAACGCTCTATAATTTTTTTGTGAAGTTGCATTTTGTATATCCTTTGAATTAATTTGTTCACAAACAGCTCAAATCAATTCCCATCCCATCTCTTTTAATGATCTTCTAGCATTTACAAAATGCCCATGTTGCTCATAATTTTGTTACAGATTGTGGTGGGTAGGTTTTTGAGACAAGTATAGGAGGCATTTGTTAATATTATTAATAAAAATGACATATCCTTGTATTGATGAAGCAGTAACAAATGTGTTTTATGTGTGATTATAGATCCTCCTGTCATAGTAAATATCTCATTCAAATCTCAAGTTTAGTCTAAGGCTACATATATATATACCCAAATTTGGTCTTCACTGTACTTAGTTAGGACTACCATTGCCTTTTTTTGCTTCACTGTACACTAATATTATGCTATACAAATGTACATAAGACATGTTTATAAGAGACAAGATTCTGACAATTGAAGACATAAGTATTACAGTTTAAGAGAGAGAATGAGGGAGGGAGACAGAGAGGGAGGGAGACAGAGAGAGAGAGAGAGAGAGAGAGAGAGAGAGAGAGAGAGAGAGAGAGAGAGAGAGAGAGA
>JBCJKE010106437.1:0-11066 GCA_039654525.1 Melibe bucephala
ATTCGATCTTTGTTCACATCTAGATCTGTGTCTGTTGGTAGTGATTCGATCTTTGTTCACATCTAGATCTGTGTCTGTTGATTGTGATTCGATCTTTGTTCACATCTAGATCTGGATCTGTTGGTAGTGATTCGATCTTTGTTCACATCTAGATCTGTGTCTGTTGACAGTGATTCGATCTTTGTTCACATGTAGATCTGGGTCTGTTCGTAGTGATTTGATCTTTGTTCACATCTAGATCTGGGTCTGTTGGTAGTGATTCGATCTTTGTTCCCATCTAGATCTGGGTCTGTTGGTAGTGATTCGATCTTTGTTCACATCTAGATCTGTGTCTGTTGGTAGGGCTTCGATCTTTGTTCACATCTAGATCTGGGTCTGATGGTAGTGATGCGATCGTTGTTCACATCTAGATCTGGGTCTGATGGTAGTGATGCGATCTTTGTTCACATCTAGATCTGTGTCTGTTAGTAGTGATGCGATCTTTGTTCACATCTAGATCTGGGTTTGTTGGTAGTGATTCGATCTTTGTTCACATCTAGATCTGTGTCTGTTGGTAGTGATTCGATCTTTGTTCACATCTAGATCTGTGTCTGATGGTAGTGATTCGATCTTTGTTCACATCTATATCTGGGTCTGTTGGTAGTGATTCGATCTGTGTTCACATCTAGATCTGTGTCTGATGGTAGTGATTCGATCTTTGTTCACATCTAGATCTGTGTCTGTTGGTAGTGATTCGATCTTTGTTCACATCTAGATGTGGGTCTGATGGTAGTGATTCGATCTTTGTTCACATCTAGATCTGAGTCTGATGGTAGTGATTCGATCTTTGTTCACATCTAGATCTGTGTCTGTTGGTAGTGATTCGATCTTTGTTCACATCTAGATATGTGTCTGATGGTAGTGATTCGATCTTCGATTACGTCTAGATCTGTGTCTGTTGATTGTAATTAGATCTCTGTTTACATATAAATCTGGGTTTGTTTGTTGAGATTCGATGGTTGTTCAAAACTAGATCTGGGTCTGTTGATTGTGATTCGATCTTTGTTCACATCTAGATCTGGATCTGTTGGTAGTGATTTTATCTTTGTTCACATCTAGATATGGGTCTGTTGGTAGTGATTCGATCTTTGTTTACACATACATCTGGGTCTTTTGATTGTGATTCGATCTTTGTTCACATCTAGATCTGTGTCTGTTGATTCTGATTCGATCTTTGTTCACATCTAGATCTGTGTCTGTTGATTGTGATTCGATCTTTGTTCACATCTAGATCTGGGTCTGTTGGTAATGATTCGAACTTTGTTCACATCTAGATCAGTATCTGTTGATTGTGATTTGATCTTTGTTCACATCTAGATCTGTGTCTGTTGATTGTGATTCGATCTTTGTTCACATCTAGATCTGTGTCTGTTGGTAGTGATTCGTTCTTTGTTCACATCTAGATCGGTATCTGTTGGTAGTGATTCGATCTTTCTTCACATCTAGATCTGGGTCTCTTGGTAGTGATTCGAACTTTGTTCAAATCTATATCTGGATCTGTTGGTAGTGATTCGATCTTTGTTCACATCTATATCTGGATCTGTTGGTAGTGATTCGATTTTTGTGCTTGTTTACAGTTACTCATTTGTATTCAATAATAAGTTAAACACCCACATTATACCATTGTTTATAACAGTTAATGTTAAAAATTAGATGTTGTTCTACCACTGACAACTAAATTATGATAGTCATATCATAGGTACTGAGATATCGGCCTACACTTTAAAATACTTCAACCGATTAACACTTTATTTCACAATACAACAGAGCAGAAATGCCACAGCAATCAGGACAACCTTGTTTTATTTTTTAAAGCATTTTATTGCAATATACAACATCTATTCAATCTAATCAAAATATTACGAAACACATAATTTAGCTTGTGTAAAATGGTTATAGTTTAATAATAAAAAAGTCATTATAATTGCAAGTATAAAATTAAAAATGAAAGCTATTGGGTCTACAGCTTGAGAGTTTAGCATAACCTTCCGAAAGTTAGTTACCTCAGGTTTTTAAAGGTGGTCCGAGAAAATGTTATGGTGGAGGTGACTAGGTACAGTTTGTTAAAGGTGGGCCAACAAAGGGTATGGATGGAGATGAGTAGGGACAGTTTGTTAAAGGTGGGTCAACAAATGGTATGGGTGGAGATGAGTAGGGACAGTTTGTTAAAGGTGGGCCAACAAAGGGTATGGATGGAGATGAGTAGGGACAGTTTGTTAAAGGTGGGTCAACAAATGGTATGGGTGGAGATGAGTAGGGACAGTTTGTTAAAGGTGGGTCAACAAATGGTATGGGTGGAGGTGAGTAGGGACAGTTTGTTAAAGGTGGGTCAACAAATGGTATGGGTGGAGATGAGTAGGGGCAGTTTGTTAAAGGTGGGTCAACAAATGGTATGGATGGAGGTGAGTAGGGACAGTTTGTTTTAGGTATGTTGAGAAACTGTTTGGGTAGGTTTGTCTAGGAATAGACGTAGGCAGACACTTTTTAATGGTGGAGTTGATTGGGTGAGTTTGTTAAAGGTGGGCCAACAAGGGTATTTGTTGAGTTGATTAAAGACAGCTTGTTAAAGGTGAGGCGACAAGTCGCTTGGGTTGGGTCGAATTGGGACAGTTGCTTAAAGCAGACTGACAAATGGCTTGGGTGGAGGAGACTAGCGATAAAATGTGTTATATATATATATATATGATACAACGGAGAACCTTAATCAAAAGACTAAAAAAAAATTTTAAAAAGCGCTGACACTACTTACTTATCAGGAAGGTTGAGACTTATATTGAACTTTTTTTGTTTTTTATTTACTTCACATTCGTTTCAATCTTCATCTCTCACCACAAACTGTAGAACATTTTAATTCTATCCAAGAACATGAACGGAATGGTGAAATGAATGTCCTCCGCATTGTCATGGAAGTACTTCTTGAGTTTGTGTGTGTATGTGTGTATGTGTGTTTGTGTGTGTATATGTGTGTATGTATGTATGTGTTTTTATGTGTGTATGAGTGTGTGTATGTGTGTTTATGTGTATATGAGTAACTACGTACATATCATTTATCATCAAGACGCTTCTTTGGATTCCAATATAGATTCAAATAGTTATGTCAATATTTTTCACCACAGAAGGTAGCAATAGCAACTGGGTAACAATAAAATATTGTTAAAACGCCTAAATTCATCATGTGGTCAGAGACGATTTTCAATGAGTCCAAATATGACGTTTAATATAACGAGAGAGACATTCAAAATGAAGTCACATCATACATTATAGACACTATAAAAGGATTTAAAAAGATGTGCTTTCAAATATAAAAACACCATCGTGTAATTACAAAAATAGCAATATTTAATTCGCTTATTAAAGCTTCGTATTTTTCACTAATTAAAGTAGCGATAACAATTAAAATAACAATAAAATATTTTTAAAATGCCTATATCCCCCCTGTGCACGAGAGAAATATGACGCTTTATAAAAAAAAATAGGGGTTACTTTGTTGATTTCATTTTTTTTACGTGAAAATCATCGAAAAAGAACTTTTCGCCAGCAACTTCAGACATAGCTAGTGTAGCATTGCTCTTTACATGTGATGAGATTGCTGTACTCAAATCGTCAAATCGCCCAAAGATATTGCTTTTCAAATATAGAACAATAAATAGCTGCATAATATTTAAAGTAATGTATAGAATTGGAAAATAGATTCTATGTGTTTTGCGTCGTTGTCATGTTTGGGAAAGAAAGCATCATTAGGCTGAAGGAAATATTTAAACAACGCCTATAAACAAGCACATATTAATGATTACAATAACTTAAATTTGACATAATAGATAATATAATCTCATTGTGAAATTAAGATACACAGAATGATGGACCAAACATTGACGGGAGTTTGCCATGCTGTGTCTTGAAGTATTTTTAACGTAGAGGTGGATTTTATTAATGCAGTTATTAATTTTACAATGCAGTGTTTCGGTTTGTCTGAACTGTACACGTTTTACGCTACAATCAGTAAATCAGCATGCCATTAAGTGCGATGCATATCAAATTGACGCTGGCCTGTAATAAAATCAAAGGTATTAAAGGGTAACTTTGTTAATAAGAGTTGTTCTAAATACATTCCGGTCGCCATGAATCCAAAGAAAGAACACTAACATACTAACACCACTCTCTCACTTAGGCCCTACTATCTTCCCCGAGAGTTTTCCAAGGTCTACGTCACCACTCTTTACACGCCACCAGACGCAAACACAGATGCAGCAAATGAGATTCTACACGACCACATTAACACTCTATCATACACATCGCCAAACAGTATAATCATCGTCACAGGATACTTCAAGAGATCTAAAGATATCTATCTACCTGGATTGTTCCAGTTTATCGACTGCCCCACAAGAGGAGATGCAACTCTGGATCTATTTTAACCAACGTCAAAGAATCATATTCCTGTTATCGAAAGCTCCAGTTGGCAAATCAGACCATGACATGTTTCTATTTCTGCCAAAGTAGCAGCCCGTTGTAGTATAATTCAAAACTGTTCAAAAATGTCTACAAGTTTTGATCGAAAGTGCATTGAGCGAACTGCAGGACTCTTTTGGCTGTACTGACTGGGGTGTGTTTATGGATGCTTTTGAGAATGTTGACGAATTGAATGATCATGTGACTGACTATATTAACTTTTGTGTCGATTATGTTGCGGAAAAGAAGTATGTCAAATGTTATTCTAATAACAAACCATGGATCACAAAAGATCTTAAGAAATTGAAAAATGAGAAAAATATATATTTGCACAATGTGATAGAATTGCTCTAAAATCTAAACAGAACGAGTTGAAGAAAGAAATCGTAAAATGTAAAGAAAAATATAAAAGTACAAGTGAAAAATTGAAAACCATTTTAAAACAAGAAACATAAAAGACTAACGGGATGGTATTAGAAAAATGACATGCTTTACGAAGACAAAATCACCCGTACCAAGTAAGTTAGATCTAGATGAATTGAATACATTTTATGCAAGATCCGACGCCCTCGACATTAGTAAGGAAATGGAAGAGGCGAAGACGATCCTGAGTGAAAGTAAAAATGCTGACATACTCATAAAAATGGAAGAAAGTGAAACCAGGAAAACCTTATCGGTAATAAGGTTAATAAGGCAAAGGGCCCTGATTGTGTGTCTGGTCGAGTTTGCATCTGAATTATGTCATATTTATACACATATCTTTAATCTGTCATTATCATCTTCCTCAATCCCCAATATCTGGAACACCTAAAAAATCATGCTCTTACCCAAGAAAGAAAATGTCTCATTGATTAATGATTTAAGACCTGTTGCATTAACATCCAGTGTAATGGAATATGTTGAAAGATTGGTTCTTAGATATTTAAATTTACAAATACGTCCTCTTCTTGACCCACTACAATTTTCCTACAAATAAAAAAACAGTGTAGAAGATGCCCTTCTGGCTTTACAAACAATATTTATAAACATTTGGATAGGCCACATAGTTACTGCATATTACTTTTTGTTGATTTTTCGTCTGCATTTGATACCATCCAACCTCATATTCTTGTACATAAATTGTGTGAATTGAACATGAACAAACACTTTATTGCATGGCTTTTAGAATTCTCGAGTGAACGGCCTCAGTTTGTACTTGTTGATGGCAAATTATTTAATACATTAATTATTAACATTGGTGCACCTCAGGGCTCTGTAATCTCACCAACATTATTTATTATCTACACTAACGACTGCCAAAGTCAAACAAAAGACAAAAACTTTTGAAATATGCTAATTACACTACATATTAGGCCTAATATATAGTAATAATGAAACCTCATAATTAATCATAATTTCATAATGAAATTTACCGATGATACTAGTTTTATTGAGGATCTTTTCACTAAGTACACCACGAAAAAATTATGGATGAAAAAAGTTTTTGAATTGAATTGAATTGCATTGAATCACTGTACACATCATTGATTGTAAACACCAAAATACAGAACATGTAAAAGAAAAATATGAGCAAGTCAATCACATGGAGGAACTCGAATTACCACCAGGGTTCAAATCAATGAAAAGCCACAAAAAGTGCTAAACATTCTGAATTAAGAGAGAAGAAAGCCAATAATAATTTACAGGCATCAAAAAGAATCAGTGAATAAAGGGTATTGGCGATCGGAGATCAGGGCAACCGTCCATACAACCGTGAAGTACATTCTATATTATGCCACTCTCAATAGTAGGTTCAATAAACCATTTCACATACGTAGGGCATCTCAAAATGACACGGATCATCCCCTAAGTCTTTACTGTATCTATGACCTACTCCACAGTGTTCAATGGAAACATCGCTACTCGGCTCATCATTTCTGAATAATTGTCTCTCATCTCTGGTCATGGTCGTCCCGTCTGACCAAACAAACATGCCGTTTGTCACGAGGTCATCAAGGCCTATGTAGAAAATGTATGACTGAACTCCATGCTCATTAACGACATCCGCAACTAAGTCAATAAGATTTTGCGTGTTCACTTTCACAAGACGTCCTTCACGAGAATCGCATCCCTGTTTGGCTTCATCGTACGTCATGACATCTAAAGAGACGTAGAGACAAAGAGTGTCTGCATCCTTTGTTCGAAGCTCATAACCCAAATCCTGACGACAATTTGGCACAAGCGTGAAAAACATGATCAACTTATTATCACGTGTCACATTGTCTTTCTTGATTTCACTTCCAATGGAACACGTTGCTACACTTTTCGATGAATCCCAGATGAAGCCTTTGCATTGAATATCGGAAATACATCTACGTGCACATTGGATGTGTCCACTTTCAGGCCAGCTCTGAATAAATCCTTGTAAGCCAAAACCACTGTCAAGCTCAGCTTTATATGTTTGCATTCTGACTTCCGTGAAGGCCAGGGGGATAATGATACCGGACATCAGGATGACCACGAAACGTATCATTATTCTCACACACATCTGTGGTAATATAAGAGAGTATGCTGGATTGTTGCTGTTATAGGGGGTAAGACTATCGTTGAGAAAATATTTATTTGGAGATACAAACTCCGCTTTTCATTCTAACCAAAAAGTAATTTCACTTGACTGAATGATACGGGTATACTTTTTGTACAGGTGTCAAACGTTGGTTTTAAAAATAACAGTCATATAATAGGGTAGAAAAGATCCAGTTCAGCTGTATTGGGTTGGATTGGCTCTAAATATGTCTATTTTCTATCAAAGCATATCACCCAGAATTGGCTGAATTTATCTTACTTTCTAGATTACTCTCATCTTTAGACAGGATAACACGCGAAGTTATTTATCACATACATTACTACGTCCAGCTACAGATTTAGTGGAAATAATTATAAATTACCCTATGAGAAGCTTAAACCTTCACACAACTCGGAAACACTAAATATATTGAGTTGACATTTCCACCTTTGCAAAGCATCAAGTCTATTGAAACACTGTTTTCTCCTCGGCATCACTCCCCCTTTATTACGACTGGCTTACAAAAACAAAAAACATGAAAACTTTTTGTAGCGCACACTTTATTGATGTTTGCATTGACTGTTTCTAAAATAAACTATACATATCGTGAAAAATTAATGAATCTCTGACCCACATGAATCTCTTTCGAAAAAGTTTTACTTTAATATTCTGTATAACCTTTACAGACCTTGATATATTTTTTTAGTTTTCTTTGGATGGATATTATTTATTGATCAATCAGGAATATAATAGAGGAATTGCCATTTATATTACAGAGAGTCTGGGGGAATATGAAATTACGAATAAGCAAGTTGAAGAGAGTGCATATTTAATTATAATAATTTATCTGTTTTGATTGGAAATATGTATAGAAATCATGGTTTGGTAAGTTAAAATTTATAGACAAGTTTAGGGAAAATATCCTAGAATTTGAATTAAAACGCTTTGACGTGATACTGATAACAGTTGATTTTAATTTTCCAAATATATATTGGAAAGACAATTGTAAAAAGTATCCGGAATCTTTTTTGTCGAAATTATATATGATGCCTACTTAATTCAATTATTACAATTACACACGAGACATAGATTTAATCAAAACTCTAAAATACTAGACTTAGTTTTAGTAAATGATGAAATTTGGATAAATAATATTGAGCATCTGCCTCCTGTAGGTAAAGACGATCATATTGTACGTGTGATTTCTGTTAACATAGTTACTAATGACGATGCTTTGAAAGCTTACTCAAATTATTATCGTCCTTGAAAAGTGCTGTGAACTGCTAAATGTTACAAATTGGGACATATTACGAGATACGAACGTAAATGATTCATGGACTTATCTAAAAGAAATGTTAAGACATGTTGAATCTAAATTTGATCCATGGAAATTGAAAAGTACAAATGACACTCCTATATGGATGGCAAGGAACATAAAACGATATATAAATAAGAAACATAAATTTTTCAAACGGTATCTACATAATAGGTCCATATGATTTAGAAAAGTATAAAAAATATCAGAAATGAGACTAAAAGACTGATACGATCTTCAATAACTTTCATGAAAGAAAAGTAACCCAAGAGAGTAGGACAAATAAGAAGACTATTTGGAGATTCATTAACGGGAAATTAAAATTAAAATGTGGCGTGACATCTCAAGAAAATCGAAAAGCAGGTTTACAGATAGCAATAAAGAAAAGGCTGAAATTCTCAATGATTATATTCCAGCAGTCTTTGTTACTGAAAATCTATCGAATGTTCCTTAGCTTAATACTAAACACAATGGTTACCAAATCTCTGATATTTCAATTGATGAGGAAGCTATTCTGAGTAAATTATTAAATTAAATATAACTTAAAGTATGTGACAAGATGGTCTTCATCCTCATTTGTTAAAGGAGGTAGCTCATGAGATACCTGTACATCTCAAGCTCATTTTAATGAATCTTTAGCTTTAGGTCCTATTCCAGATGATTGGAAATTGGCCAATGTTACAGCTATTTAAAAAAAAAGTGATAGAAATAATCCTGACTCATTAGCTTAACATGCCTTTTATGTCTACATCTAGATCTGTATCTGTTGATTTTGGTTCCTCTGATTTAATCATGTTCATCAGGGAATCAAGTGATAGAATGCAGAATGTTAATTTGATTTTGTTGATACCATATTGTGCTTTCATATATTCACTCATTTGAAATCAGCAATAGACATCATAGATAGTATAGTATCGTTGGCATTTGAATACTTAGTTTTGGACAAAAGCATGGTGAAAAAAACAACAAAACAATAAGCATACAATCCTGCATAATTAAACTTATAATCACACAAAAAAACATCACTCTATTAATCCCTGAAGGGAAATTATGTTTTGGTTTTTAACCGAAAACCAAGCGTCAGCCGCAAGAGCAGCGCCGCAAACGTAGGCAATTTGTGTTAAAAACCTTGCCTAAGGGTTTAATCACAGTGCCCCCAACGGGGCTCGAACCCGCAACCTCTCGGTTGCGAGTCCAAAGCGCTACCGCTGAGCAACTGTGACCACGACATAAGAACCAAAGTCTAAGATTAAGATTTTGAATACTTTCAAATAGTTTTATGAATACAAATTCAAATTCATAATTAAAATCTTCAGAATTGTCACAGCAATCGAGTCAAGTATGATTTATTTCTCTGATGGGTTTATTTTTATAGCAAGACAAAAACAGTCAATGTGATAAAATATGGTGAAACTTGAACATTAACTTGAAATATAGTAAAATATGTAGTAGAATGTATACAATGGGGTCTACAGCTTGAGAGTTTAGCATTGCAGCGTTCAGAAAATTGATTACAACATGTTTTCAAAGGTCGGGTGACAAAGGATAAGGAGGAAGGACGGTTTCCTTAAAGTGGGCCGACGAAAGGTTATGGTAGAAGTGACTAGGGACAGTTTGTTGTAGGTGGGCTGACGAAGGGGAGTGTCCAAGTGGTCCAAGTGACTAGGAACAGTTTGTTGAAGGTGGGCTGACCAAGGCTAGTGGTCCAAGTGACTAGGAACAGTTTGTTGAAGGTGTGCTGACCAAGGCTAGTGGTCCAAGTGACTAGGGGCAGATTGTTGAAGGTGGGCTGACCAAGGCTAGTGGTCCAAGTGACTAGGGACAGTTTGTTGAAGGTGGGCTGACGAAGGGTAATAGTAGAAGTGACTAGGGACAGTTTGTTGAAGGTGGGCTGACAAAGGGGAGTTGCCCAAGTGACTAGGGGCAGTATGTTGAAGGTGGGCTGACGAAGGGTAATGGTAGAAGTGACTAGGGACAGTTTGTTGAAGGCGGCTGACGAAAGGTACTGGCAGAAGTGACTAGAGACAGTTTGTTGAAGGTGGGCTGACGAAAGGTACTGGTAGAAGTGATTAGAGACAGTTTGTTGAAGGTGGACTGACGAAAGGTAGTGGTAGAAGTGACTAGAGACAGTTTGTTGAAGGTGGACTGACGAAAGGTAGTGGTAGAAGTGACTAGAGACAGTTTGTTGAAGGTGGGCTGACGAAAGGTAGTGGTAGAAGTGACTAGAGACAGTTTGTTGAAGGTGGGCCGACGAAGGGTAATTGTGGAGGTGACTAGGGATAATTTTTAAAGGTGGGCAGTCAAAGCGAAAAAGGTGGATAAAATCTGAATCAGCAATAGCATAATGTGCGAATGTTCAATATCAGTTTTAAAACCAACGAAATTTGAGCGAGCTTTTCAATGCCATTGGGTTAACCTACGCATTTTGAAAAAATGTTTCCATTTAAATTCATAAACTTATAAACTCTGACACATCAATCCCATAATACTATATCGCAGCATTTAAATATCAATATTAGATCGTGCGAAAGTTTAACCATCAATCTTATAATATGCAATATTACTATATATATATAACTCGTACGACTAAACAAAGTATCCCGGACTCGATGTTTTCAAAAATGTAACACATTCATTGAAGCTAAAACCCATAGCAAACTCCTCTGGAAATATATGCCAAAGAATATTTGGATAGTAATGTTACACAATTTATTGCAG